>JAQZBX010063307.1:0-16717 GCA_029593785.1 Cabassous unicinctus | reverse complement strand
TGCTTATCTCCCCCTTGCTGTGAGGTCTTGCCGCATCAGCCCACGGCTCTGCGCAAGCCGGCCTGCCCTCACAAGGCGCTGGGAAGCGAACGCGGGGCCTCTCATATGGTAAACGGGTGCTCTATCCATTGCGCCACACCCGCTTCCTGCCGTGAGGTTGCTGCATCAGCCCACCAAACCGCTCAGGCCGGCGTGCCCTCACAAGGAGGCCTCGGGAAGTGAACCCGGGCCTCCCATATGGTAAACGGGGGCTCTATCCACTGAGCCACACCCGCTTCCCCACTTCCCTTCCCTTTTAACAAAGTTTTAGAATACAGAAAAGTTACATAGAAAATATAGGGGATTCCCATATACCCCACCCCCTCCCTCTCACATTTTCCCCTACTAAAAGCATCTTATGTGAGTGTGGTACATTTGTTAAAATTGATGAACAAAATTGAAGCATTGCAACTAGCCATGGTCTATAATTTACATTATGGTTTACACTTTGCACTGCACAATTTTATAGGTTTTGACAAAATGTATAATGGCCTGTATCCATCATTGCAATATCATGCAGAACAAGTCCAATGCCCTAAAAATGTCCTATGTTCCACATATTCTTCCCTCCCCCACCCCTCAGAACCTCTGGTAACCACTATCTTTATATCAATGTTAGAAGTTCTTCCATTAGTATCATAATAATGTGTATTTTGGGCCATGGTTGCAATTGCCTCTTCTGTTTGTTCATTCCTCAATCTTGAGGATTTTGGGATGGTGATGCCTGTTCTGCTTCAGATTGAGAGGGGGCTTAGATCTTATGGAACAGATGGAAGGAACTGTTTTGCTTGCAATTGTAGATGCTCTTTGCTTTGGGGGATAGGGTTGTCCATCATCATTATTTTGTTAGTTGTCCTGGGCGAGTCCGATGAAATGGCCAATAGGTGTTGGCTGCAACTCTGCTGAGATTCAGGGCTCAATCAGGACATGAACAGACCAAAGATTTAAGTCTCTAGGACATATATTTAATAGGTTTAGTGCCAATTATAGGTTCAAATAAAAGGGGTAAAAGAATCATGAGTAGGGAAATTATAAATGAGTCTAATTCTATTACATTGGGGAAATAGGTTATCATATATTCCAAGGTAAGGCCCACTGACTGAGTGCCTTGCCTGTAGTATCTGGATGGTAGAGCCTCTGGGACCAACCGTTTGAGGCTTTGTTTTCTGTGGCAGTTTGTGAGACATGCAAACTGTATTAGTGTAACCTCTAGAATGCCCTCCCAATACACTTGAAATCTCTTAAGCTGTAAAAACTTTTGTATTTAATATTTCCCTCTTTTGGTCAAGGTCTTTTTCCAAAGGCATCGCTGGTTGGCACGTGGTATTACTCCCTCGGTTCCAGCGAGGCTTATCCCTGGGTGTCATGTCCCATGCCAGGGGCAAGGTAGTGAGTTTATTTACTGAGTTTGGTTTAGAGAGGCCACATTTGAGTTAACAAGGAGGTTTCCAGGAGGTACTCTTAGGCAATAGTTAATATTAGGCTAAGTTTTAATTTTACATGAGTAAGATTCATAAATATAAGCATTAATATCGAGGGCTTGGAATATTGGTCTGTTTTCTTTTATTAGGCACTGCCTATGTACTCTAGAGACTTTCCACTCTACTTGAGAATGTAGTAGGACTCCCCAGATGGTAATTTAATGTTTTGGTGGTGGTTGTGTGGGTCTCCACCCACTGAGATAATACCCTATGACCACATGAACACATATTCCATAGAGGTATGCCCCAGGTGCACCCTCCCCCCACCCCCACCAGGGTCTGCTTCTGAGGGCACTGAAAAATAAGACACCATGCATGGCAGCCCTGTATTTAAAGGCTGATTGGTTACCTGAAATGTGTATTTGGTATATTAAACACAGAAAAGTAACATGTCAAGCCTATTGTTTTTGTCTTTTTTTAAATATATTTTTTTATTTTTAAAAAGATACTTAGATTACACAAATGTTACATAAAAATATATGCCTGTTGTTTTTGGACACGTCTTTTTCAAAGTCTAGATCTTTACCATTAGTCTCATGATAAAAGGCAAATTGCCAAACTTAGGAAATAGACAACTCTTACATCTGCTATTATATCAAGTCTTTATTAGGAAGTAAAGTGCTCAGTATTACACATTAATGAAATTCTCGATTGTTGAGAAAGACTTGCATACATATTTTCTTCTTAATAATACTAATACCGAGAAGAAGATGGCAGGGAAGGGATGAGGAGGGAATTCTCCATGACTAAAGACGAAAAAAAAAACATGTAACTTATTGGTAAAGACAAGAGTTTTGCAAAATTGTACCTGTGAAATGAGAAACAATATAATAATAAGTAAAAAAAAAAACAAAAAAACTTTTTAGTGACCATATTGATATATGGCACATGGTCAACACACATGGATACCACATAATGGCTGCACTTCAAATTGAAGTTTGTTTACATGTAACAACATGGTACACATACATAAATACATACACTCAACATCCCTGCAATGCAAACTTTAGTACTAGTAATAAAGAACTTGGGGTAGCATATTCAAAAGAGAGTGAGGATGTAGATGAAGCTATAGGGAATAACTGTTAAATACACCCAATGTATTTCACTGGAAGCCAGCCTAGAAAGAGCTGTTTGCTTATGTTTTCACTGTATAGTCAACCGACAAGTTCTACCAATTAAAACAACTTGTGAATTTGAAACATAGCAATAAAAAAGTAGATCTCTCTTCTATCAGTTCTCCAAGTGAGTGTTATTCACCAGCACTGCATTCTCTTGCTTGTTCCATCAGCATTCAAGGGGTCACCTTACTCAATGCTTTTGAAAAGTAAGATTTTCCATTTTTGAATTAAGAAATATGTATATATTTTCCCATAAGTTTGGTGAGATCCTGTCCTAATGAAAAGAAAATGGCTACAAACTCAGACTTTGGCAGATATTTTCTGATGGTGGATTAATTTTTAATATCAAAACCTCCTTTTCATTAAATTCTGCTCTATTTAGGTGAGAAAGTCTAGTTTTGAAATGTAGGATCAAGAATATTTAAGTTCTGTATTCTTAAAACATTATAAAACCAAGACTTTAGTTTTGTAATACTTTGATGTGAATTTCAAAACTTCCTTAAAAATGTCCGTACATGTTTGTTGAGCTAAAAAGCTTTCAGTGCATACTAAAACTTTAGGAAGTTGGTCTCACTAGATTAATTGTAACATTAAAACTCAGTTTCCATTGAGTTGAACCACATAGGAAAGATAATATATGAATAAATTTTTATTTATACTAAACTAATTATTTGAAAACTCAAACTCAGCGACAACTTAGGGCTCCTTTCCAATCCTCCTGTGTTACAGCTAGAGATGCCATTTTAACCCATTACTGCTCTCTGGTGGTCTTACTCAGATCATTTCAAATAAGAGCCAAAATAGTATAAAAATTAAGTGATATGGTTAGTCTCTCAGGCATTAAATATGATAAAATAACACAAAAGCATAGTGTTTAACATTTATCTTAACCATTCATATAAATTCTAGTTATAATGACTACATACCCATTTAATGGTTTGGAGTTCTTTTCTAGCTCATCTTTCAGATAGGTTTACACAAGGAAGATGGATGTTATAAAAGGCTCCTTTCTTAAAGAGAAGCTACTCTGTATTAAGCCCATGAGCTAAGCCTGAGTGGAAAGGAATTCCCCTACTTTTTCTTCACATAACTGGGCAATAATGACAATACTGATTTTCATGATTGGGAATAAAACTCAGAAGCCTTTTGATACTTGTCTTTTAGCTTTAAAAGGCTACTTCATTGTCAACTGAGAAGAGTCAGTCATGGTAGCAACTGGGCATACAACTCAATATACTTTACAATGATTTTTTTCTTCTGTACTCAATATTTACACCTAGATTTCTTATATGAGAAAAAGAAAAAAAACTTCCTTGATCCATGGGCAAAGTTTATATAAAATAAATTAAAGTGCAGAAGAATAAACAATCGGTCACAAAGACCAGCATCCTGTGATGGTAGGGCACATAAATAATGTACTTGTTTTGGCAATTCTGGACTCTCGCCTTCTCACCTGGCAGTCACACACATACTAACACACATACTATACATGGATATTGGAACCCCCATTTCCACCTCCACCTTCTATGCTTTCTGTAGACTGAGAGGAGGAAGGGCGGGAGCTGCGAGGGCGAGGAGGACCATTTAGTCCCACAGGCATGCCTAAACCATGACTTATTTGGGAAGCTGCATCATCGGATTCCCAGCGTTCCAACTCTTCCCGCACTAGCCGCTCCATCTGTTCTCTGTGGATTTCACTGTCACGACCCAGTCTTTCATCCTAATAAAGGAAAAAGAAAACAGGATGTTGGGACTTGATTGATGCAGATACTTGTAATTAGAAATTGTCTCAGGGAATCTGGGGATCAAATAATCTGTAAGTAATGTTGGAGTTTACAGCATATGATAGCAGTACTCAGAATCACTAAGATAATTTTTCCTCTTAATTCTACCCTCCAGTTAAGGCAGGATCATCAGGGTGTGGAATATTAAGAAAGTAATAGAGAAGAGGATGTGGCTCAAGTGATTGGGCTCCCAACTACCATATAGGAGGTCCAGGGTTCAATTCCCGGAGTTTCCTGGTGAAATGCAAGCTGGCCCGAGCGGAGAGCTGGGCCACGCGGAGAGCTGGCCCATGCGGAGAGCTGGCGCAGCAAGATGATGCAACAAAGAGACACAGAAGAGAGATAATAAGAGACACAACAGATCAGGGAGCTGAGGTGGCGCAAAAGATTGAGCAGCCTCTCTCCACTCTGGAAGGTCCCAGGATCAGTTCCCGGTGCTGCCTAAAGAGAAGATAAGCAGACACAGAAGAACACCCAGAGAGCAGACAGCGAGCACAAAACAACGAGGGGGTGGGGGTGGGGGAGAAATAAATAAATAAATAAATCTTTTTTTTTTTTTTTAAAAAAAAGAAAGTAACAACTCCAGAGATCATCTGATCTGCAGCTGAACTGCAGTTTTAGAGAAGTACAAACCTCTCAGATTAAAAGTTACAAAATATGACTTCCCTCATATTTTATAGAATCAGAGAGTGCTTCTGGTTCAGAGAAAAAAAAATCTGAAAGTGGGAGGAAATGGAACTAGCATAGTGAATTTCTACAAATGACTGTAATTTGTTTTTACTCTTCTTTGATAATTCAAATGGAAAGCAGTGTTACCAGCCACATATTGTAGCAGTAAATGCCCTGCTTGGTGGTCAGCCATTTTCAAACCCAGGGTCACTTACCTCAGCCACTCCATCCAGCAGCCTCCCCAGCACCTCCCTTCTCTTCAGTTTGGCCTGCTCCATGATCTCCAGCTTAACTATCACAGCATCGATCTTGGACACGATGCTGCCAATGGAGTGCTCCATTCGGTCTACTCGCCTCACCAGGCTGTGGGAAACCATAATTGAGAGGGCAAAGTCACCTATGTCATCGTCTTTTCAGCCCCACTGGCCTTTCAAATAGAAATGCTAAGGTTTTTTTTTTTTTCCTTAAACAATATGACCATCTGAAATGCATTCTAAATAGTGTCAAACTTTAGAGAGAAGCTCCCCTACACTGCTAGTGGGAGTGCTACCTGGCACAACTTTCCTACAAATCAACATTCTATCAGAAGTCTTAAAAATGTATGCTTATCCCTTTGCTCACATATTCCAGTTTTAGAAAATTTTCCAAAGTAAATAAGTATATGTGTAAGTTTTGGCTATAACGATATTTCACTAGAATGCTGGTAATTAATAGGAACCACTGAAAATGGCTACATTAAACAATCAATAGGATATTGTTTAAATAAACACTGTCAATCTATATGATGGCATTCTAAGGAGACACAGGTAATGATACTATGACAGAATATTTAAATACATAGGATGATGTTCATAATATATTAAGTAAATAAAGCCGTTAGAAAATAGTAGATTCACATAATGACACCATTATTTTGAATAGACAAAATGTATAAATGTAAATACTTTAAAAAGATATAAAGTGGAGACAACTTTTGGAATGTTGGATGAAGGGCTCTGTGGACCCTCTCCCAGCAAGACAACTATAACTGGTAAAAGTTATTTTAAAAACCTAGCCATTAAAAACCTCTAGTAATCTTAAGGGCACACAGCAAATGAAGAAACACTTATTTTTTAAAAAAATCTACCAAATTTCAGCCCAAAGAGTGAGAGTTTGTGGCATTTCAGCCATGACCCACTCTTTCTCCCCTGCCCCCAGTTCAGTGTGACAGAAGCTCCACTCAAAGCAAATGTGACACAGAATAAAGGGCTCCGCTCTCCTGAGCTCCCAGTTGAGGGCTACCATATCTTCCCATAAAAGGCAGGCTGCCAACATTTATTATCACCCCTTTTCCCAGTTCCATGTTGCAGAGATTCTATTCCAAACAAGGGCAGCTAAGACGATGGGAATTCCTGCAAACAATGGAGATTGTGGAGGTAAGCAATTGAGAGGAGACTGGTAGATCCATGCAATTAAAAGGAGACTGGTAGATCCATGAGATCAACAAGTTAAACTGTAGACCAGCTAGTTTATCAGGGACAGATAAGAAGAGACCTCCTGGGGTCAGAACAAACCACAAAAACTGACCTCAAAAACTAACCCTGAAACAAGGCTCTTATTTAATTGGATCAGACTATAGAGGAATTTATATTTCAGGGCAATGTTGAAAGTAGAGTGATGAGCTGGCAAACAGTGGAAACTAAGAGTTGGATGTAATACCATTACTTTATATATTCAAGAAGTTTAAAGAACTCCAACCAGGATTAAACACAAAGAGATCCACATCTGGAGCAAATTTTGCAAATCAAGAACAAAATGACTTGTCACATAGAAAGAACTCCAATAAGGCTAATAGTTGATTTCTCAACAGAAACAATGTAGGCCCGAAAGCAGTGGGATGACATTCAAAATGCTGAAAGAAAATAGCTGAAAACAAAGATTCATATTTGTAAAACTGTCTCTCAAAAATGAAGGCCAAGTTAATTAACTAAGAATGAACTGCTAGCAGACCTGCTTTAAAAGAAATACTAAAAGAAGTTCTTCAGGATGAAAGCAAGTGACCTCAGACAATAATTCAAACCTACAAGAAAAAACAAAGAGTATCAGTAAAGGTAATTCTGTAATTATAAAAGACAGTATAAACACACATTTCTCCTCCTTTAATCTCTTAATTGATTTTAAAAAGTAACCACATAAAAGAATATTTATGCAATTGTAATGGTGGGCCTATAACATAAAGAACTGTAAAGATACTAACAGCACAAAGGGGGTGAGTGGGAGTAAAGCTATACTGGAGTAAGGAAATGACACCAGATAGTAATTTGACTCCATGGGAACAAATGATGAGAACCAGAAATGGTAAATAGGAAGGTTACTATAACACACTATAGATATATAGTTATATACTCTATAGACATATACTCTGTCTCCTTTCTTCTCTCGGATTCTTTAAGACACATAAGATTATATAAAGTAATAATTATAACAATGTATTGTTGGATTTGTAACATATATAGATGAATATGTGTAACAATCATAGCACATAAGGGGGGAAGAGGGAATAGAGCTATCTGGGAAGAAGGAATAGAACTTTTCTATATCTTTCTGGATTAATTAAGATACAAAAAATCTGAAGTACATTCTGATACATTAAGATGTATATTGTAAAGCATACAGCATCTATTAAGAAAATAACTAAAAAATATGATGAAAAATCATTAAAGGAATTAAAACATTACACTAGAAAATATTCTCTTAATGCAAAAGAAAGCAGTAAAGGAGAAATAGAAAAACAAAAAGGACATGAGACACATAGAAAACAAAAACTTAAATGGCAGATGTAAACCCAACTACATCAATCCTAACATTAAATGTGACTGGATTAAGCAATCCAATGAAAAGATTGCAGACTGGATAAATAAACAAGATCCAACTATATGCTGTCTGCAAAAGATACAATTTAGATTCAACGATGTAAGTCAGTTAAACGTAAAAGGATATAAAAAGATACCATGCAAACAACAATGATGAGAAAGCTGGAGTGGCTATACTAATATTAGATGAAAAAGATTCTAAAACAAAAAAATGTTATTAAATAAAAAGAGGTACATTGTATAATGATAAAATTGTCAATCCATCATAAAGAAATAACAGTTATAAAAATATATGCACCTAACAACAGAGTCCCAAAAACATGAAGCAAAACCTGACAGAATTGAAAAGAGAAATATACAATTCAGCAATAATAGCTGGAGACTGTAATACCCCACCTTAAAAAATGAATAGAACTAGGCAGAACATCAAGGAAATAGGAGGTTTGAACAACACTGTAAACCAACTAAATCTAACAAACATCTACAGAACATACCATTCAACAACAACAGACCTTATACATTCTTCTCAAGTGCACATGGAACTTTCTCTAGTACAGAGCACATGCCAGGCTACAAAAACATATAAACGAATAGATAAACATATGTAAATGGAGACACAAACACCCAAATGTTAGCAATATTTATTTTTAGTTGGTGGGAATATGGGGAATTTTAATGTTTTCATTGATTTTCATTGTTTGCTATTTTTCCTGAAATGAACACATTACTTTTATAAAGAAAAAAAATGAATGAAAGTTATGAAAAAGAACCAATGATTCGTAATGGGAAAGAGTGAACTGATATGGTTGGGGGAAATTGCCTGGTCTCATCTGGACTCTTGAAAACCCAAATTCTGCAATTGATTTATACTTACACTTGAAACTCTTCATAAGAAACCCCACTGGAGATGCTTCCTCTCCTTCTAGAGCTATGTCCACTGTCTTCATCATCCTCCTCCTCAGAGTCATCCAAACTTCGCGGGAAACTTCGACTGCTCATGGGACGTGGTAAAGAGCTGTGATCCAAGTCCAGGTCCTCCTGAAGAACACGGGTCACCCAGTGAGGAGCAGGAATACCGAGGCCCACAGAAGCTTCCCCGAGGGCTTGAGCAAGGAGGAAAAGGGTGTGTGCCATTTACTTGGATTTCTTTGTGGTTAACACCAGATCTATGATTCCACACTTATCAATTCCATAGACTGGCAAAATTGCAAAACAAATTTTAACAACCAGCAAGGAGTTGCTAACTTTTTGTTTGTACAAGAAAAAAAAATTCCAAACACAACAAAGAAAAAAGTAAATGGAAATATGTTACAATGTAAATTAACATTTTACTAGCTCCAAAGTAGGAAGGATATGATCATGAATTTTGGATATAGTAAGGATACTATAAGATACTATAGAAGGATATAATAAGCATTTTGACTAAATACAGCCTTGCTAAAATGTATTCATTGTCTTCTTGTTCACATTTCATTACGGTGAAAGCTTTGTCACCTACTAACACTGCTCTGTTCTACACTGTCTACTCAGAGGAAAAGTGGCTTGTGTCTGACATCCATCTGTACTCTCTACACCTCAATTACCATGGGTTTGTTCTGTTTAACCATTGATTTTGAAAGTTACTATTAAAGTTTTTAATTATTTTTTTCTGATTATAAAAGCCCATTTCAACTTACTTTTTTTTTCTTTTTCTTTTTTCTTTTATTTTCAACTTACTTTTAACAACTTCTTAAGTATTCACGTGGAAGGCAACTAAGTGTTCACTTAAATGTTACTATAAATGTCAATTCTTTAAAGAGCAACTAACTAATCAGAATAATTTCATATCTCCTTGTAAATCCTGTTTTATTTCCACTTTCATGGACTTTGTGAATTATGTAACCAATCAGGCTTCTCTTTTCAAGTTGATCACTAGAAAGCATAGGGCAAAATTTGTAGCCCAATCTTAATAAGCATATGTGTTTTTATGGAATGTGCTTTTTAGCTTCATTTACAGTCTAGTTTTTTACTTTCACTTTTGTTTTGATTTATTTATGCTTACTTATTGCATTTTTATACATTGCATTATATATATATATATACACATACATATCTTTTTGGAATAAGCAGGGTACTAATCTATAAACTCATTAGAAGGAATTACTAAATTAGTTGGATAATTTTACTATCAAACTCTGCAGCTCTGCTATGTTTTCATAGCACTTCGTACACGATACTAAAATTACCTCTATGTCTGTCTTCTCCATTAGATTATGAGAGGCTCTGACATAAAGGTAGGGACTGTGTGTGTGTGTGCGTGTGTGTGCGCGCGTGTGCGCAACAGAGAGAGAGACAGTGAGAGAGAGTGAGAGCGAGTGAGCCTCTCAACAGCTACCACTTAGTGGAAGTTTGATACATGGTGGGTGCTGAATTGGATTATGCTGTCTTAAACTGGACCCACCCTCTCTTTTTCCAAGTCGTCTCTCATCTGCTGATGTTCATGTTCCGTCAGTTCTTGGTCTCCATCTTGGTCGTATTTTGTGAATATTGCCTCAATCTCTGCATCAGTATGGCCCTTCCTGAAATTATTGAGAGGAAGAAAATAAATGAATCTATTCATGTGCATGGTCCAACCCAAACACAGACTCATCAAAATGCAGGAGGGAAGGAGGAATTGCTGCATGGGGCCAGTCCTTCCCCTTACAACATGCTCCAAGAAGACACCCGTCTCCGAGAAAAAAGTGTCTTTATGAGCAGCTGGTACAGAAATACCCTTATCACCAAGAATTTATCATTAGAAGCAGGAACTTCTCAGGGCCCCAGGAAGTACGATTCTCACCCTTTGAGATCTTGTCGAAGTTCATCAAAGTTTAACTTGCCCCCTCCTTGCCGGAGACTTTCTGAAATGTCATCCACAGTATTTTTTTTCAGTTTTAGTTTGATCAAGGCTTTATGGTAGCCCTGTTGACAAAAAAAAACTTGGTTTGGTTTATTTGCATTTGCATTGTATTCCATTTATAGCAGTTAATAGAAATAGAACTAGAACAGTGCCTGGCATAAGTTGGCGACTCAACATGTTTGTGTTGAATGAATGAATGAATGAATGAATGAGTAAACATATCCTGAGGTTTCCATAAAACTCTTGCAGAAGAGTTAGACGGAAACAATTGGGGCCTTTCAATAAATCAAGAGGAATTAAGAGTCATTTGCTTATATGTGTCTTTAAGTTCACATGACAGAATGAAAATCACTACATCTACAACTGTCTGCCTCAGAATATGCAGGAATGTGAAACAGTTCTTAAGAACACAGTCATGGACTGAATATTTATTTTCTATATTATTTCATAGTCCCTAATTTCCTTACATAGGTTAAATATGTAAGAAAAATTCCAGTGAAACACAGATGAGGATTTTTTGCTAACAAACTACAAACAGGCCTCACTTTGCATGGTAGTGTGGGGCTGTGAAAATGAAAGTGCAGGCTGAGGTGGTGCACAGTGGCCTCAATCGTCAGTGGGAAAAAATAGGATTGCTCCATGATCTTTAAACATTTTTGTCAAAACATTAAAAACTTCCTTTACATTCAGTTATAAGTTTAGAGGGAATTGAAAAAATCGTAAAACTAAGATATTTATATTTAGTACACTGAAATATAAAACATTAGAAACACCGAATTAAAGTGCTTTATTTCTTTGTGAAAAACTTATCAAGAGCAGTTTGAACAATGCTTGCCTTCTGATTGTATAACTTATGATATGGAGTGAGCATCTTTTCTATAAATCCATTTATATTCAATGTGACTCCCATTGCCAGTGTTATCACTTTTTGTTTCTTTGCTATACTTTCACCTTTGTTGGCTAATTCTCTCTTTCGATGATTCGTTTTTGTAAAATGTCATGTGGGTTTATCATTAGGGGACAAGGAGACCACACAACTCCAAGCTTTGCTGTTTGTGGATGAACTAACAACAGTTAGCAATCCCCAAGAGACTTTGTAAGAAGTACCCTGACTCAATTAAACAAGAAAAAAAAATTAAAGGCATCCAAATAGGAAACGAGGAAGTAAAACTCTCACTGCTTGCAGATGACATGATCCTGTACTTAGAAAATTCTTAAGTATCCACGACAAAGCTACTTGAGCTAATAAATGAGTTCAGCATAGCAGGATATAAGATCAACATGCAAAAATCAGTAATGTTTTTGTACACTAGTACTGAACAACCTGAGGAGGAAATCAGGGGGAAAATTCCATTTTCAATAGCAACAAAAAGACTCAAATACCTAGGAGTTAATTTAATCAAAGAAGTACAGGACCTATATGCAGAAAACTACAAAACAATGCTAAAAGAAATTTAAAAAGACCTCAACAAATGGAAAGACATTCCGTGTTCATGAATTGGAAGAATAAGTATCGTGAAGATGTCACTCTTACCCAAACTGATTTATAGATTCAATGCAATACCAATCAAAATCCCAACAGCTTACTTTACAGAATTAGAGAAGGCAATTACCAAATTCATCTGGAAGGGTAAGTGCACCAAAATAGCCAAAAGCATTCTAAAAAAGAAGAGTGACGTGGGAGGAATTTCACTGCCTGACCTTGAAACACATTACAAAGCTACAATGGTCAAAACAGTATGGTACTGGCAAAAAGATAGACACCTCGATCAGTGGAATAGAATTGAGAACCTAGAAATAAACCCTGACCTATACATAAACTGGTTTTTGACAAACCTACCAAGTCCATGCTAACAGGAAAAAACAGTCTCTTCAACAAATGGTGTTGGGAGAACTGGATATCAATAACCAAAAGAATGAAAGAGGACCCCTATCTCACCCCCTATACAAGAATCAACTCAAATTGGATCAAAGATCTAAATATAAAAGCCAGGAACATAAAACTACTAGAAGAAAATGTAGGGAAACATCTTCAAGACCTTGTAGTAGGTGGTAGTTTCTTGGATCTTACACCCAAAGCACATGCAACAAAAGAAAAAATAGATAAATGGGACCTCCTCAAAATTAAACACTTTTGCACCCCACAGGACTTTGTCAAAAGGGTGAAAAGGCAGCCTACTCAATGGGAGAAAATATTTGGAAATCACATATCCAATAAGGGTTTAATATCCAGGATATATAAAGAGATGTTACAACTCAACAATAAAAAGACAAATGACCCAATTAAAAAATGGGCAAAAGACTTGAATAGACATTTCTCCAAAGAAAAATACAAATGGCAAAAAAACACATGAAGAGATGCTCAACATCACTCATGATTAGGGAAATGCAAATCAAAACTACAATGAGATATCATTTCACACCTATCAGAATGGCCAGTATTAAAAAGACAGAAAACTACAAGTGTTGGAGAGGATGTGGAGAGATAGGAACACTTATTCACTGTTGGTGGGAATGCAGAATGGTATAACCATTATGGAGGACTGTGTGGCAGTTCCGAAAGAAGTTGAATATAGACTTGCCACGTGACCCGGCAATACCACTCTGGGTATATACCCAGAAGAACTGAGAGCAGTGACAAACAGACATCTGCACACCGATGTTCACAGCAACATTATTCACCATTGCCAAAAGCTGGAAACAACCCAGGTGTCCATCAACAGATGAATGGATAAACAAACTGTGGTCTATTCACACGATGGAATATTTATTATGCAGCTGTAAGAAGAAATGAAGTCGTAAAGCATATGACAACATGGATGAATCTGGAGGATATTATGTTGAGTGAAGCAAGCCAGACACAAAAGGACAAATACTGTATGAATGCGTTACTATGAACCAAATATATTGTGTAACATATTGTTTGATTCAAAAAATTTTTTATACGTATCTAGTACATTTAATTGAGAAATGTAAAAAAAAAAAAAAGAAGAGCCATGACTGGCCACCGGTCAGGATGTGCTTCTGTTATTTATGTAGTGATTTGTGGATTGAAGAGTTACCAGTGAAGTTTGTACTTTATGCTATTACTCACAGTTAAAATACTGTGATAACTGTAATCTGAACCATATTGGTGGGGGACTAGTGCTATTTAACCGAATCTCAGTAACTGAAATCTGTACAGTTCAGAACCCTGCAAAGTGAGGCCTGCTTGTCTACACATCAGAGATTTGCTTAAATGTAATTGAATGTTAGGCAGAATTCAGAATCTAAGATTCCACCCAAAGTAATTTATTTTAAGAAGCTGAATTCTCTGGTATAATACGATTCACAGACATCATATTCCCATGGCTCGAATCAACAGAATAACATTATAGTTAAGGTGGCAAAGTATCTTAGCAAAACGATGTTAGGGAACAAGCTGTGCACTTTAAATATAGTTATGTGTTGTGTAGTTTTACACTTTAAACCAAGTAAAGAAGTTGCATTGAGAAGAAGATCAAAGCTGCCTACCTTTCCTGTCCTACCCTTCTATTTAACTATTAACTACTTCTTGAGAGGGTACATAAGTAAAAGTTCTCAGGCCCATAGGCTACGCCTGAATTCATGGACCTTTTTCTTTGATTATTTTAAAACCTTCCCTGTGGATGGGCAAGGGTAAAGCATGAATGGCTAAGTATCTTCTTAAACCTTTTCATTTCTTTTTTTTAAAATGGTGACTGAGATAGAAGACGTGTGAGGGTCTTTATATAATTTACCCTTCCAGCTTATTTTGATCTCTGGGCTTCCATGTGAGAGTCAACTAGAGAAGATTTCAAAACAAGTAAAGGAGGTGTAAACAGCAGCTCTGCACCTAAGAGTCAAAAGAAATTACTGGGAATTTAATTCTGGAGCTAGAAAGGAGTCCCAGAATTTATGTCCAGTATATCCATCATGCCTTCAAGAAAGAGTACACTTAAATTATTCCAGAAATACAGTAAGCTACTCTTTATTTTAAACAATTCCAGCGGATCAATGGTGATTTGAAAATCTGTCCAAATCAATCCTCATTTTATGTAGGAAACAAAACAATTCTGAGAATTAAGGCTTCTCATACCTTTTTGATAAGATCTGAGAGTTCCATTTCAGCCTTCTGCTGGGCCAAATCAGATTTTACTTCAGAGTAAGTATCATTGATGATGGCCAAAAACATATTCTGTTTGTAAATCAAAAGGAAGTAGAGATTAAAGAAAGAAACCTAAATACATTTTGCAAACATCAATCCAAATATCTGACACATGCCTTTTTGTTCACCTTTTCTATAACCTGCGTGTTTAAAGAAGTCATAAATTATTAGTTTTGTTACCATACTCTTTGGGAAAATTATTTTCTCTATTAAATAATGACAAAGGAAGATATATATTCTATCTCAGTTATAAAACCATATAACGTGATACATTTTGCATAGGGACAAGAATGAAATACAATAAAATATTAATGTATTCACCTATGAGTGGTATTATATTCTTTTTGTTTATCTATATTTCCTACATATTTTACAATTCTCATAAATTACTATAGGTACACAATTCTAAAAAGCTCTTCAAGTTTCAATTGTCAAAACAGAAAAGTGAAATTCTATGCCAATTCCAGTATTGCTATAAATCACTATTTAAGATTTAGAGACTATAGTCCAAAGAATTGAAAAGAGCTATTGAAAAATCTTAATACAGATTGAGGTATCCTCAAAAATACTTAATAGGAATACTAAAGCCTAGCAGGAAGATTGGCAAGAAAAGCTTAGTGGATAAAACATAGACTTTGGAGTCAGGCAAACTTGGGCTTCAGTCTTGACAACGCCAAGACTATGCTGTTTAGTCTTTCTAAGTCTCAATTTAAATCCTATTTATTTATTTAGTTTTGCATGTATAATATAAGGACAATAACAGTGAGGATTATTATAAATAATTGTGAAGGTTAATGAGATAATCTGTGTAAAGTGCCTCGGATGGGGCTTCATGGATATTAAGTGCTACATAATTTATAATGTTTGTATTTCTAACATGGCTTGTATTTCCAAGAGACTTTTTCAAAGCACAGCACCTAATACAGGTCCAGATCCCTCTTTTACACACTCTTTGTTTTTCCTTTTCAGCACCTATGGCCTGTAAGTATGTAGTTACAGATTGCATTTGTTTTGTCCATAAGTCTGTGGACTCTTCACAAGGGCAGGGTCTATCTCTATTTTCCTTACTTTTTACCTCCAGTATGTAGCACATTGCCTGGAATACAGTGGCTCAGTAAATGTTCATCGAATGATCGAATGAATGAACAAATGAGGGCTCTAATATTTTAATGGGCTACTCACTACATCTCTATAAATGAAGGAGGAATATTGTTTAAGATTCTATAGCAGAAATGAAAACAGAATATAGAGGACATAGTAAGTTCCTAGCCTGATGCTCAATTCCTAGGGCAACTGCCTTCAGAGCAGCATCTCCCACATTTTCCCTCCTAATCCAGGCATCTAATGTTGTATTCTGGCTTCCAAATGGCTGTTAAGTAATGTCTGCAAATATCTTTGTTGAATTGGATTAAAGTATTCAATTTTGAAAACTAGAATGTGGCTGAGAAAAGTACTTGAAGGTGTAGGGAACATAAGTTCACCCTCCCCATCTCTATCCTGTCTCACAAAGTTCACTTAAGTGTCAGATAGGTGTCTGCACCAGGAGGTCTTTCCCTGTTGATGCTTCCTTGGACCTTTGCTTCCATGCTCAGCTGGGCCACTTCACACCACAGTGGCTTCTGTTAAGCAAGGGCAATAAATTAACTCCTGGCATTCATCATGAAATGCACTCAGCTCAGTCATTTCCTAATAAGAAAGGTCTGTATTGATAGTAGTCTTTTCTCTCTC
>JAQZBX010063306.1:0-16717 GCA_029593785.1 Cabassous unicinctus | reverse complement strand
TAAGGGACCCAAAAGAAGTCCTCTTCTAGACCACCCCCTTCACCGAGGGGACCCTAACTAGGCTCGTGGAAGCTAATCAAGCACTTCCCACTTCCTGACCTCCCAGGGGAGCTGAAGCTCTGTTGCTTGTCAGTGTAGAATAATAAAATTGGCTATCTCCACCCCCTCTGGAGCCAAGCCTCAGTATCACTGGGCTGCTGGGTAAATCAGGCTTCCTCAGTAGATTCACCTCTCCCCTCAGCCTGGCGCTGCTTCAAGCCAGCTTATTTGCTCCCCAAGGGGGTCCAGGCAACCAAATCCATAGAAGGGAAACCCCTCTCCACCTTTTGTCAGAACCCTCCCACTCTCAGAGAATGCTCCCTCTCACTGGGTTGCTGGCAGGAGTTGGGGGGTGTTCCTGGGCAGCTAGGTAAATCAACTACCTCAGCAGATCCTCCCCTCCCTTCTGCCAGTTCTGATTCAATCCAGCTATTTTGTTCCTCAAAGCTGCAAGGGGTTCCAGGCAGCCAAATCCACAGAAAGGGGACCCCCCTCAACCTTTCACCACAACCCTCCCACTCTCAGAGAATGCTCCCTCTCATTGGGTTGCTGTCAGGAGTTGCGGCTCAAACCAGCCTTCTTCTCTGAGGGTGGGGCTCTGCCTTCTCTGTTAACTGCCACAGGCAGGCTTAAAACTCATGAATCTCTACAGAGCAATCCATGCCGTTGAGCTGCCACAGATAGATGTCCCCAAGGTTCTCGCTCCATGTGCCCACAGCACAGACCCCTGCACAGGATCCTGTCCCCAATCAGCAGTCCTCAGAGAGCGAGTCAGTGAGTGCCCTCCTAAACCAATGCCATCTTGCCTCTCCCCCCCAAAAAATCTAATTTAATTTTTAAGATACCATTTATTCATTTCACATTTTCCAACATTGAGGATGATAGGGACAGTGAAGCTTTTAGTTCATGGGCAAGATCTTGCACAGTACCTTGATTACAGTTCCAATAAACTTATAGACACTATTCCTATAGAGAATATCTGGACTTCCCCAGGTCAGAGTACAGAGTCTGTTTTTTTTTTAAGCTACTGTGAGGGCTAAATATTTTGGCAGTCAAAGAGCTGCCAATGGAAAGTATAAAAATTGGTTGGCTTTTAAAAAGGGAATTTATTTGAGATAAAGCTTACTATTCCAAGGCCATGAAAAGCCAAATGAGGCACCATCAGAGATGCTTTCTCACCAAATCAGCTGTCACATGGTGAAGCACGATGGCCACTGATCTATTCTGAGTTTTGAGCTCATCTGAGGTTAATCAGGCAGAGGGATTGTTTCTTTCCAGGCATTTTATGCCAGTCCTTTCTTTCTGAGTTCAGCTGTAAGCTATCAGTCATATAGCAGGGACTCATCTCCTCTTGAATTGCTCTGTGGGTCCAACCCCTTGTAGCTTTTTCCTTAAGTGATCCTCTAGTCATCTCTATTACATGGCAAGATCAAACATGGTGGATTCCTTTTCCTGTGTCCTTCTGTATCTCTCTATGTGTAAATTTATATCAGACCAAGCAAGAGGGTAGAGACTCAATCTGAGTCACACCTCAATGATGTAATCCAATCAAATCCCAATAATGATCTCTTCAAGTAATCTATTCAAATGACCCTCAGTTGAATTTAATGTAATCAAATAATATCACACCCATAAGAAACAATTAGTTTTTTAAAAAAATTCTCTTTTCTGGATTCATAAAACAATCTAACACTGACACATACTCCACCTTCTGAATCCTCAGAAGACATGTCTTTTCATATGCAAAATACATTCATGACATCACAATGTTCTAAAAACTTAAAATCATTCAAGTAACACAGCTATGTACAAAATCACATAAATATAAGCAAATAGAAATGCAGTTTGTCTTGGGTCAAAAATTCCCATTTGGCTGTAAATCCATGAAATTTAAAATGCAAATTATCTGCTTCCAATATAAGCAGTAGGGACATATATAGGATAAACATTTGCATTCATATAAGGAAAGATTGGGAGGGAAGCATGCATCATGTCTATCCAACAGTTCTGAAAAGCTACAGGTAAAACCCTAATAGATTTCAAAATCTGAGATCCTCATTAGAATGATGATTTCTTCTCAGGGCCTTATGGGCACCCATTCTTTCAAGGGCTTGACTAATGGCCATACTTTTTGTTACACTCTTTTCATGCACCTATGTGGTAACTAAACTTTAGAGTTTATACTCCAGGAACATTGGAGACATGGCTACAACTTCCCCACTTTCTCGTGGACAGTGTCATCTCACTTTGTATGGTAAAGTGGCAGCAAAATTCTCCATAATCTCTCGCTTACGAGTCCATTCCCCTCAGAACAGTGGGGTGGTGGCCTAAGTTTCCTCACCCTATGGGGAACAGGCCCACTCCCTTCAGAGAAGTGGGGTGAAAACCTAAATTTCTCCAACTACCAAGGAATGTACTCTACTTACTCTGTAGCCCGGGGCTGTCAAATTCTCCCTGAGCAAAGACCTGGAAGTACAGCTTCTTCAAATGCCAGGCAAATTCACTGTTTCCATACACATGGGGGCTACCTCCCTTTACCTAAGGAGTTGTCTCAATTCCAGACATCAACTTTCACAGTTTTCCTCTTGAAACCATTTTTCCTTCATGCTATCCCCTTCCTTCCTCTTTTAGTCCAGACTGACAGTGGTTTTGTTCATGCTGATCTCACAAAATCTTGTTGGTTTAGCATGCAGGAAATACACAAGATCTTCCTGGATAACTACAATTCCAATCCTGAACTACAAGTTCCAAGTTTGGTTAATTCCTCAAATGGGGTGCTATCATCTGGGGGCTGGTTTTCCAGAAGTTTTGAATTTTCCAAATCATCAGTCTCTGGTTTCTTTCTGCCTAGCAGTTTATTTTTCAGCATATCTCTTTCTTCTCACATTATGTTATAAGGAGAAATCAGACTGCAATTTCCACATTTATTTTGGAAAATCTGCTCAGCTAAATGTCCAACCTCATTGTTTCAAATTCTGCCTTCCATCTAACATTAAGAGTCAATTTTTCAGAGGTCTCTACAATTTAAAAATAAGGATAAACTTTCCTCTAATTTCCAATTTCTTTTTAAGACCTTATCAAAAATAAATTTAACATCTGTGTAGCAGTTTGGAAGTTTGATATAGTTATGAATTCCAAAAATAGATATTGGATTATGCTTGTAAACTGGTCTGTTAATCTGAACATGAATAAATTATGATTTGGCATGGACTGGGCCACATTAGTAAGGCATTGAGCCCCACCCATTGTTGGGTGGAGAATCAAATATAAAAGTCATGGCAAAGGACAGAGTTGTAGGAGTTTTGATGATGGAGTTCTAATGCTGAGATTTAATGCTGGAGACCCGGGAAGTGAACACACTGAAGAGCTTGGTAGTGAGGAAAGAGAGAAGCCCGGGGAAAGAAAAATGAGCCACTCGCTTGACAGTATACAGCTGGCCTTTTGGAGAGAGGCAAAGCCTAGAGAAACTCATAGTTTACAGCTAACCTTGTGGAAGAAACAGAGGTGCTAAGGCTGGAGAGAAACAGAGCCCCAGGAAGAAAGGAACCCAAGAAACCTGAACCCTCACAGATATCACACCCATCTTGCTCCAAAACATGGCAATGGACTTTGATGAGGGAAGAAACTTATGCTTTATGGCCCAGTAACTGTAAACTTCTACCCCAAAATAAATATATTTTATAAAAACCAACTGATTTCTGGTATTTTGCATCAGAACCCCTTTTGGCCGACTAATACAATCTGAATTTTTACCAACAGTTTCTTAAAAGAAATCAAAGCCTTTTCTATCAAGCACCTCACAATTCTTGAAAAAATACCTTTACCCAGTTATTAACCCAATCCAGCATTTTGCCAATTGTAAGCAGCCTGAATCCACTCTCCTGGTACCAATTAATGGTTTAGTTTGCCAAATGATTATCAATGCAAAGTACCAGAAATAGGTTGACCTTTATAAAAGGGATTTATTTGGGGTAAAAACTTACAGTTCTAAGGGTGTGAAAAGTCCAACTGAGGCATCATCAGAGATGTTTTCTTTCCAAAGTCAGCTGCCACATGTTGAAGGAAGATGACCACGGATCTCTCTTGATGTTTGAGCTCACCTGAGGTCAACCAGACATAGGACTTGTTTCTTTCTAGGTATCCTGTATTAGTCTAGGCTGTTCTTCTTTCTTCCTGAGTTTATCTGTAAGCTATGTCATATAGCAGGGCACATATCCTCTTGAGCTTCATTGTGTGCCCAACCCATTTTGACTTCATTCTTAAGCAGTCCTATTGTGCTTTCTCTAACATGGCAGGGTCATAAATATTGGATTCCTTTTCCTGTGTCTGTCTCTCTCTGTGTATCCATTTATATAAGACCTAGCAATAGGGCAGAGACTAAACCTGAGTCATGCCTCACTGAAGTAGTTCAGGCATCCTAAAGCATTTATTAAGTAAACTATTCAAAGGGCGCTCAATCAAATGTAATGCAATCCAATAGTATCACACCCACAGGAATAGATTAGTTTTAAAACAAAATATTAATTTTGGGGATTTATATAATAACCTCAAACTGCCACATCTCTGATAAGGAAAATCATTTACTCTTTAAGAAAAAGAGATATATGATAACAAAGACATATTTGTATCCCATAGATGGGAAAAGCTGTGTAAAGTCCATTTGAAGAAGTCCAAAATCTCTCTGTCAGTTGATGCATTTGACAATGTCCCACCACTAAATTTGTACCAGGTTTATGTCAATTCACAGGTGAACATAATCTATATGCTCATCTTTTTTGCTTAAAGTTCTCACCCCTTTCCTTTTTTATTTGACTGAAAATGAGGCTCTGAACTATGGCTCTATGCAAGTTCTTTCAAAGAAGCATCAGATTAAAAGAACATATTTGACAAAGAAATTTGTTATTTTTTTTGTGGCATGCAGCATTTTTTATAATGCCTAAAATTTTGATCAATAATGCACCACTGTTTTCTAATATCATGTAGCTAAATCTCGATATATAATGGAGAGTTAAATGATAGTCAAAATCTTTAGGAATTTTATTCAATATCTAAACATTTAAACTAACAATATTTTATCCATACAAATCTAACCAATAGAAGGTTAGGAAATCTCTAATAATTTGACAATACTTCTCATGCAACTCATAATATATCAAATGAACTTAACTATTTATGGAAACTCTCATTTTATAAGGTGTAAGAAAAAACCCTTTGGGATTTTATAGGGTGTGAGATAAAAAAGATATCCTTTAGTGTTTGATTCTGATAAGGAAAAATGTCAGATTTGTTCAGAAAGTTTGAATGCTTGGCTAATGAGTATCAGAGTCCATTGATTAACAATAGGTGGTTACTACTTGCTTAATCAAAATGATAATAAAATAATTTTAGTGTAAGTATAGGAAATACCGTGTTTGGTAAAAAGAAATCTAAAAGTTGATTCTTTTAAAAGTGAGAAAACTTGCTCTCGTTTACAATATAGGATGATAACGTCAATAGAAATACCAATGAGATATGAATAAAGTGGATAAAAATTGATGACCTAACTAAATAATTTTTGCAAAAGATTTACCTTAAAGTAAAAATAACAAGTAGATTGAGGGTGAAAGAGCAGAATATATACATACATATATATATATATATATATATACACACACACACACACATAAATACCATGAAAGTAGTTATGGAAATAGAGAAGTAATGGCTATGCTAACATCAATAAAATAGACTTTAAGCCAAAAACAGTAATGAGGAACAAAGATGGTCATCAAATAATGATAAGAGTGACAATTCAACAGGAAGACATATCAGTTATAAATATATATATGCACCTAACAGCAGAGACCAAAATTACAGAAAGCAAATATTGTCAGATTTCAAAGGGAGAGATTGACAGCTTTACATAGAGTAACTTCAGTAATTTACCAAGTATCTAGTGAAAAGATCTAGAAGGGATTACAAGGCCTGAGTGAATTTCTAAAGCAACTACACCTATAAGACATATATAGAACATTTCACCAAAGGAAACAGAATATTTTTACTTCTCAAGTGCACATGGTTCATTTTTCAAGATAGACAATATGTTGAGTCACAAAAAAAGTCTCAATGAATTAAAAAAGCATTGAAATCATACAATACTGACAATACTCTGACCGCAACAGAATGAAAATAAAAATCAATAACAGAGATAGAAACAGAGGATTTACAAATATGTAGAAATTAAACACTGTACTCTTGAAAAAACAATGGGTTAAAGAGGAAAACAGAAGTGAAATTAGGAAATATCTTGAGGTGAATGAAAATAAAAGGAATAACTACCAAAAGTAATGGTTTGTAGTGAATTAAGTGCTGAGAGGGAAATATAGAACTCTAAATGGTACATTAAAAAAAGAAGAAAGACTTCAAATCAGTGACTTAACCTCAAAACTGGAAGAACTAGAAAAAGAAGAGTTAACTAAACCCAAGAAAAGTGAAATGAAGGCCATGACAAAGATTAGAGCAGAGATAAATGAAATAGAAAACAAACACAAAAAGGAGAATTAACAAAATTAAAAGATTTTCTTTGAAAAGATCAACAAAATTGACAAACCTTTAGTTAGGCTGACAAAGAAAAAAAAGAAAACTTGCAAATAGAGAAAATTAAAATTGAAAAGGGGGTTATTGCAAATTAATCCAATAAAAAAGACCATAAGAGGAAACTATGAACAACTGTATGCCAATAATTAAATAGCCTAGATAAAATGGGCATATTCTTAGAAACTCACAAATTACTCTCAAGAAGAAATATGAGATCTCAAGAAATCAATGACAATTTGTGGTAGTTTGAGACTGTATGTACCTCAGAAAATCATGGTCCTATAGCTGATTCATTCTTGAGCATGTGAACCTAGTATGAATGGGACATTTTGATTAGGAAGTAGAGATAAGGGGCTTTGATTAGGTTACTTCAGTTAAGGCATGGAATAGGCTAGGTGTTTACACTCTTAATGAAGTCCGTTATAAAAGGTTGAATACAGAGAGAAAGACAGGAGAAAGCCATAGAAGGTGAAAGAAAGTCGCTGAAACCAGAAGGTGAAACCAAAGAAACCTATAAGTGAAGGAAGAGACCAGCAGATGCTGCCATGTGCTTTGTCATGTAATACAGGAATCCAGGACTGGATCCTCATCTTTAGAGAGAAATCATTGCCTGATGATGCCTTAATTTGGACATTTTCATGACTTCACAACTCTAAGCTTGTAAGGTAATAATCCACATTGTTATAGCCAACTGATTTCTGATATATTGCATTTCAGCAGCCTAGCAGACCAAAACACAAGTAAAGACATGGAATCAGAAATAAAAAATCTTCCAACGAAAAGAAGCTTAGGACCAGAAGGCTTCACAATGGTATTCTGTCAAACATTCCATGACTTAACTCTAATTTTGCCCAAATTCTTCAAAACATTTGAATAAGGGTGTGACATTTTGAAGGTTTTTGGGAATCCCAGAAAAGATTAGGTTATTGACAATAATCCATTCTCACTGGTGTAGTACCCTTTGAATTAGATTTAGTTGGTGGCCTTTGATTGGATTACTTCAAGGAGACATGGCTTGTGGGGGGGGGGTCTTGGTCCTTTTGCTGGGGGCTTTTATAAACATAGTACCTAAAAGCCACAGTACACAGGGAGAATGCGATAGAGACAGAGAAACGCTGAGAGGCTAAAAGAGAGTTTCTAGAGATGAAAGCTGGAAACAGCAGTGCACAGAGGCTCAGAAAGAGGCCTCCAAGGATCTCAAAGAGAGGAGACCTGGAAGAAAAGGAAGAGAGGAGCTATATGCCTAATTTTCACAGTTGAGCTCAGGATTGAAGGCAGAGGACAGACTAGCAGAGTTACCATTTATCTTAACACATGTCAGGAGTCAAAGATTACCACTAGCCAAACTTCAGTGAGACAGCATCTCTGATGATACCTTGATTTGGACACTTTCACAGCCTCAGAACTGTAAGCTTTTAAACAAATATATTCCTGTTATAAAAGCCAACCCATTTCTGCTATATTGGTCTCATCAGCTTTTAGCACAGTAAAAAAAGGAAGTAACACTACCTAATTTATTTTATGAGAGTAAGGTCACTCTTATTTCATATCCAGATAAAGAAACCACAAAAAAGAAAAAGTAACCCAAAATCTCTTATGAATGTAGATGCAAAATTCCTTAAAACTACTATAAACTGAATTGAACAACATTTTAAAAGAATCATGCACCATGCTCAACTGTGATTCACCTCTGTTATACAAGGTCGGTTCAACATAAGGGAATCCATTAATGTAATATATCACATTACAGAATATAGGTAAAAACACAGGATCATCTTGATGCAGAATGCATTTTTGACAAAATACAGCAACCTTTCATGATAAAAACTTTTAGAACCCTAGGAATAGAAGGAAACGACTGCAACATGATATAGGACATATAAAATACCCACAGCTAACATCTTACTTAATGGTGAAAGCCTGAAAGTTTATCTCTAAATCAGGAGCAAGACAATGATACCCTGTCACCACTCTTATTCAACATTGTATGGAGAGTTCTTGCCAAAGCAATTAAGAAAAAAAATGAAAGTCATTGGACTTGGAGAGGAAAAAGTAAAACTATTTATTAGCTCTAAAAGCTTGGCTGTGGATTGTCTGAATATAGGATCATGTCATCTGCAAATAGGGAAATTTTACTTCCTGTTTTTAAATTACTCCAGTTAGAGGGTTAAGATTCTCCCTGTATCATACCTTACTGAAATAATCTAATAAAAGAAGCTTAGCAGAAATAATCTGGTCAATGTTCCCAACCACTATATGTTCACACCAATATGAATGGATTATCTCTAAGGACATGATCTTTTATGGGGGCCACAAAATGCTCAAACTACCATATCAGGTTTGAGACAACATCCAAAATCATTAGTGCTTCTATACTCAATTAATGAAAATCTGAAGAACAATTGAAGAAAAAAATTCCATTTACAATAGCAACCAAAAGAAAGAAATGTTTATGCATAAATATAACCAAGGATGTAATGGAATTGTGCAAAGATAATGGCATAACATGGCTAAAAGAAATCAAAGAAGGCCTAAATAAACAGAAGGACATTCCATGTTCATTGGAAGACTAAATATTGTTAAGATGTCAATACTACCCAAAGCAATTTATAGATTCAAAGCAATTCTAACCAAAACGCTAGCATCCTTCTTTGCAGAAATGGAAAAACCAATCATCAATTTTATATGGAAGGGTAAAGGGACCAAAACAGCTAAAACAATCTTGTAAAGGAAGAATGAAAGACACAGACTTCTCAATTTTAAAACATATTACAAGCCATTATATATCTTGTCATAACTTACAAAATTGTGCAGGACAAAATATAAACTACAATGTAAAGTATAATTCACACTTAGTGGCAATGCTCCAAAATGTGTTCATGAATTTAACAAATATACCACACTAATGAAGTATCTTGTAAATGTGGGAAAGTCTTGGAGTGGGTCAGAGTTGGGCATATGTGAATCCCCTATATTTTTTATGTACCAATTACTTAATCTAAATATTTTTTAATTTAAAAAAGTATATTAAAAAAAAAGCAAACTTACTACCAAGCTAGAGTATTGAAACAGCATGGTACGGGGAGAAGGACAGACAGATAGAACAATGAAATTTAATTGAGAGCTCAGCAATCAAACTTCACTTTTATGGCCAACTGATTTTTGACAGGGTGGCTAAGACCAATCTATTGAGAACAAAGAGTCTCTTCTACAAATGGTGTTGAGAAAACTAACTTCATTTGCCCAAAAAAGGAGGTACTCTAATACATGCCATTTACAAAAGTCAACTCAAAGTGTCGATTGTGGGTGGAATATGTTGGAAAGAGTGCACCTGAGGCATGCTTCTAGTGAATACAAATGTGTTCTTCTTGTCATAGGGCGTTATCTCAGCAGGTGGAGATTCACACAATAAACAAGGAAATATTAAACTGACATCCTGGGGAGTCCTGCTAAATCCTCAAATAGAGCAGAAAGAATCTTTTGCATACATAAGCAGTGCCTAGTAAATGGAAACAAACCAGTATGTCACTTAAACAATATCAATGCCTGTAACTAAGAATCTTATTCTTTACTACTTGAATCTAGTGATTACCATAAGTTCCAAGGGGAGGGCTAGGGAAGAATAAGTGGACATAGGGCACTTTTAGGGTAATGGAATTGTTCTGATGATTATGCAATGAAGAATATAGGGCATCATACATTTTTTCAAAACCTGTAAAATTGTAAACCATCATGTAAACCACTGATCATGGTGAGCAGAAATGCTTTAATATTTTTCATCAATTATAACAAATGTATCACTCACGTAAGATGTTAATAATAGGGGAAAACATGAGAATGGAAAGAGGTGGATTATATGGGAATCATATATGTATATATATTTAGGAAGTACCAGGGATTGATCCCAGGACCTATTACATGGGAAGCAGGTGCTCAGCCACTGAATTACACCCAGGCCCTTTCTGTATATTTTTTATGTGACTTTACTAAAGTTTCTTTGAAAATAAGGTGAAAAAATAAGATACTCGGGGAACATACAGAAGAAATTGTAAATATACATAATCTTATGGTGATGAAAGGTGCAATGGAAAAAAATTTGGCTCTCTTTTTGGAGAGTTTTAATATTACAGAAAATTTTCAATTATGGTGAGGAGAATCCCTGTTGCAGTGTGTCATTGGTGGGGGCATTTGTGAGGAAGGATGCACCCAGGGCATACTTCTGTGGAATATGAATGTGTTCAGTGGGCGGACACCCAAACAATAACAAACAAAATATGAAATTCCCTTCTTGGAGAGTCACTCTACATTCTCTAATACAGTGGCAAGAATCTCTAGAGTACTGTAACTGTTGGCCAATTTGATGTAATTATGAATCCCAAAAATATAATTGGATCATGCTTGTAAACTGATCTGTTAATCTGGGCATGATTAGGTTATGATTAGGGTGTTGAGTCCCACCCCTTGGTGGGTGGGGAATCAAATATAAAAGGCATGGCAAGAACAGTTTTGAGAAGAAGTTTTTGAGAAGCAGTTTTGATATTGGAGAAAAGGCCCCAGAAGAAGAGAAGTGAGCCATTTGCTTGATAGTCTACAGCTGACCTTGTGGAGGAACCAGAAGAGCTAAGCCTGGAGAGAAACACAGCCCCGGGAAGAGAGGAACATAAGAGGCCTGAACCCTGGCAAACGTCACATGGCAATGAACTTTGGTGAGAAGAAACTTAATGCTTTATGGCCTGGTATCTGTGGACTTCTACCCCAAATAAATACCCTTTATAAAGACCAACCCGTTTTTGGAATTTCACGTTAGCACCCCTTTGGCTGACTAATACAAATACATAAGTGCCTAGCAAAAGAAGACATACCAATATACCAAATCCTTGATATTAATGCTTGTGCTTAGGAAACTTATTCTTGTAAAATTGAAACTTAGCTTAGTATAATATATTGCCTAAGAGGTATGTCCTGAACATCTTTTTCCACAAACATGGCCTCTCCCTAAGCCAAACTCAGCATATAAGCACACTGCCTTCCACACATCATGGGACATGACTCCCAGGGATGGACCCCTTTGGTACAGACAGGGGTTATTACAAAGTGCCAACTAGTGAAGCATTTGGAAAAGGACTTTGATCAAAAAGAGGAAGTACTACATACTAGTAAGTTTTTATAGCTAAGAGATTTCAAAGTAAGTTGGGAGGTCATTCCACAGGTTACAGTTATGCACAACTCAGAAGGATCTCACTGACTAACACAATAAACTATGCCTTATGCATGGGGTATCCTGAGTGCTAGAGACATCTGGACACTATAGGAAGGGCAGACAATCTCAGGAGTTTAGTACCCCATCAGTGGGACTTACCTTGGAATATATGTTAACATATCTCTCCAATGTAAGAGAATTAGACACATCTATAATTTTCCTAAATATGATTTTTCTACCCCTTATATTTAAATCTAAAATTAGCACAATATCAATAAATATATGTCCTAGAGACTTAAATCTTGTGGCTGTTCATAGGCCCGGTGAACCCTGAATCTCAGCAGAGCTGTAGACTTCACCTACTCTCCAGTTCATCAGACTAACTCAGGAGAACTAACTAAAGGATGATGATGGACAATGTTCATCCCAAAAAAGAGAGCAACTACAAATGCAAGCAAGATAGTTACATCTATCTGCCCCATGAAATCGAAGCACCCTCTCACACAGAATCAGAGTGGATGTCACCATCCCCAAATCCTCAAGGTTGAAGAATGAACAAACATATGGGGGAAATTCAAGAATGACCAAAGTATACTTACTATTCTAGTAATGGAAGAACTTGTAAAACTGATATAAAGACAGTGTTTTCCAGAGATTCTGAGGAGGGAGAGAGAAGACTGGGTGTAACAAAGGACATTTTGTGAACTTTGGAATTGTTCTGCATGATATTCCAATGATGGATACAGGCCATTATACATTTTGTGAAAATTTATAAAATTGAGCAGTGCAAAGTGTAAACCATAATGAAAACTATAGACTATGGTTAGTAGCAATGCTTCAATATGTGTTCATATACCACACTAATGGAAGATGTTATTAGTAGTGGAAAATGTGAGAGGGAGAAGGTGTGGGTATTTGGGAATCCCCTATATTTTTAGGTAAGTTATAAGTAATCTCAAACTTCAAAAATAAAGAAAAAATGGATCTTTTAACCTAAATATAAGAGGTAGAAGTAGCAAACTCCTAGAATGAAATATAAGGAAGCATTTCAGGACCTTGTGATTGCAATGATTTCTTCTTGTTTACACCCAAGGCACAAGCAATGAAACAAACAAATGAAAAAGCAATAGATGAATGGGATCTTATCAAAATTATAAACTATGGTGACTTCATTAGGAAATTAAAATGACAATCTAAACAATGGGAGAAAATATTTGGAAACTACATATCCAATAAAGATTTAATATTCAGAAAATATAAAGGAATTCTTCAACTTAACAAAAAGCAAACAACTCATTTAAAAATGGTCAATAGGCTTGAGAAGACTTCCCTACAAGAAGCATATAAAAATGCCAGAATGTACATGAAAAAATGCTTAAAAATATTAGCCATCCTGGAAATGCAAATCAAAACCACAATAAGATAACATTTCACACCCTTTAGAATGGCTTCTATTAAACTGGAAAATAAGTATTAGCGAGCATTGGAGAAATAGGAACACTGATTCATTGCTGGGGGCAATGTTAAATGGTGCAGGCACTGTGGAAGACAGTTTGGTGGTTCCTAAGAAAACTAAGTATAAAAATACCATATGAATAAGCAATTCCACTACTATGTATAATCCATAAAGAAGTGAAAGCAGGGACTCAAACATATTAGACACTGATGTTCATAGCAGCATTATTCACAATTGCCAAAAGATGGAAGCAACTCAAGTGTTCATCAACCAATGAATGCATTAAGAAAATGTGATATATGTATACAATGGACTATTACTCAGCAGTAAAAAGGAATGAAGTCCTGATAAATGTGACAACATGGATGAACCTTGAAGATATCATGTTGATTGAAATAAGCCAGACACAAAATGACAAATATTGTTTGACCTCACTGCTTTGAAACAATTAGAATAAGCAAAATAATAGAGTCAGAATATAGAATACAGGTTACCAAAGGATAAGGAATGGGAAGCTAAGGCTTAAAATGTACAGGGTTATTATTTTGAATGATGGAAATGTTTCCATAATTGATGGTGGTGATGGTAGGTTAACATTGTGAGTACAATTACCAGCACTGATACATATATCTGAATATGATTAAGAGGAGAAATGTCAGATTGAATATGTGGAAACAGAATACAAATTTTTAAAAATCCATGGAATATCATTACACAGTGAATGCTAAAATCAAGGTTATGTGGACAGAAAGCAAAACATATTTAAGTGGGTTGTTATGTGTAGTAATGAAATTGACCACTCTCATATCTACCCTTTGGTAATGTACTTGAGTTTGAAAGAGACATAGGGACCACTGGTTTAATTCATAAACTGCAAATGCATAAAATACATGCATAGTGTTTTTCCCAGCTGTCACCTAAGAGCCTTCAGCTTTCATTTCTGCTATGGTGTCAGACAGACATTTCTGGTGTTAGTGTATGTGATAAGACTAGCGGATTCCATTTGAATGAGTCCATTTCCTATTTTCTTTCTCATAAAAATCTGCTACACAGAGGCTATATATATACATATAAGATCTCATGTGTAAGGCATTGTGTAAATCCATGAATGGTAGAATATTTGAAAATGATATTATCTGGAAGACAAAAACAAGCAAATCTACTTATTCATGATAATTATTTTCTTTAGAGCCACAAACACTGAAGTAACAAGTACTACACCATTGCTCCTAGGGGAAATACAGGCTTAGTTGCTTGAAAGCCTCGGGGTACAACATCATCCTCAATCAATACATAACCTGTTTTAACATGTGTTCCTGTTTAAAAAAAAACTTATTAAACATATATTATTGACTCATTAACATTGAACTTACAGCCAATAGCACTATAACTCATGATTAAATTATTAAATGCATTTTCTCCACTAGGCACAATACAGCCTTCTTGAGCTTAACAACACTAGACACAACTTCTGCACTGTACTTGAAGATCATTTTAAACAGGTAAATCACTAACACAAAGCACAAAAGTGTGAAAATATGGCACTAAAAATACTGCAAAAGGGAAATTTGATTACAGTATAAAAGCTGAACCAACAAAGCAGAATGCAGCTTCTTTATCTTCAGCTAGAAATAGCTCATTTGAGCCATTTTTTTTTTGCCACTGAAAGCATATGTGCAAGTGATTGCAAAATCACTGCAAGCATGATTGGAGTGTTACAAGTAAATTTTGATGAGTGAAGGAATTCACAAATATGGAATCTCTCAGTAATAAGGATTGGCTGTTAATGCCTAAATTTTGTGTCCATCCGTTGGGGAATAAATTGTCTCCCCTTGTGGGATAGAAAAGTCCAATATAATCAGCTTGTCCCCAGGTGACTGTTTCATTTGCTCAGTGAACTATCCTTATCTTTGGCATCAGTGCGGTATGTTCTGCTTATCCTGCCTTGTTGGACATTAACAAGTAGAAATTGAGACCCAGTTCATATTGCTGATTCTGTGCATGTCTCTATCCAAGCTACCACAGACACTTTGCACAGGGGTCCTTGAAGTAAGCAACAGGGTGAGTGATATTGTATAATACAGGAAGAGTCAATGTCTCCTCCAGATTACCGGAAACTTTCTCTGAAGTGATGCCACTCTGAAGCAAACCATTAGAGCAATTTACAATCTGTAGCCCATTCCAAAATCTGCCATTCTTATCTTGTTCTTCCCAAATCCCTGAGCAGCAGTCTGTCCATTCCTTCTTCTGTGAAAGGTGTGGAGTCATAACTCAGTGTTTCTTTCAGTGGACAAAATTTCCTTTCACTGGCTATATCCCTTCACCACTGTCTTTTATGGTTACCCTGAGTAAAACCTTTTTTCTCTCATTGGTAGCAGCACAGAAAATCCCTTATCCATAATACACACCAACACTTCAACCTTAATAATGAGAAACTTCCATGTCTATGGTAGAAATAGATACCAATCTCTGGTCAGAGCCTCCAGTTTTTATGTTAGTTTGAAGAGCATGATCCCCATCCTCAATAACCATATTTATTCCTCTAAAGAATGTATGTTTCGGTGTTGGTGAAAATGACCCACTAGAAAGGGAGGTGGTGACAGGAGACGGTGAGAAGCATTGAGCTCCATACATATGTTAGCGGGTGAGTTTAGGCAGGAGCAAGTCATGGCATCTGCTGTCACAGAAACCAAGACAATGGGTATGTGCTGAAATTTGGTATTGGGAGAATTAGAGATCTGATTCATTGCATTTTGTCAATCAATTGATAATGTTTTTTCTGCTGAGTTTAAGAAGAGTGGAAATTTGTTGGAGTTTGTAATAGGTTAGGAGGCATGGATTAGTAGTTCGGAGAGAGAAAGTCTACAGAGTCTAGGGGGATATAGTGATATTGCTGAGGATCCAACTTACTGTTTGTTTATAATATATTCACATGTTTAAAGTGAATATATTATCAGCAAGGATTGGACTTTTTCTCACAAAGATTTTTGTTTCTTATAGAGTTTTGTGGCATCTTAACAGACTGAGTATGTTGTTTTATTTGCCAGGCAAGGAACACCACACGGGGGTGGGGTGGGGGCGGGAATTATTAGAAGATATCAAAAAACAATTTAAAAAAGACCTCTGTATCTGTATCTGCTCATAATATACTCCTTCTCAAAATTAAAAACAATGGAACTTATATGTTAATTTTATATTTAATTATATTTGCCTTATATATACATACATGTGTATATATATGCATACATATATATTTATGTTTATTTATATATTTATATAGGGACAAAGAGAGAAAGCAAAAATATTTATTCAGTAAAATATTGTTAAATGATATTCAATCATCTTTTCCTAGCATAAGTGATCTCATTTTAAATAAAAGTAATATTTCTAAATTGAGTCTAAATTTTTTTAATATAGATTTTTATTTTTTTAAAGATACTTAGATT
>JAQZBX010063305.1:0-16724 GCA_029593785.1 Cabassous unicinctus | reverse complement strand
AAGTGTTGGAGAGGATGTGGAGAGATAGGAACACTTCTTCACTGTTGGTGGGAATGCAAAATGGTACAACCACTATGGAGGACTGTTTGGCAGTTCTTAAAGAAGTTGAATATAGACTTGCCACGTGACCCTGCAATACCACTACTGGGTATATACCCAGAAGAACTGAGAGCAGTGACACGAACAGACATCTGCACACTGATGTTCATAGCAACATTATTCACCATTGCCAAAAGTTGGAAACAACCCAGGTGTCCATCAACATATGAATGGATAAACAAACTGTGGTCTATTCACACGATGGAATATTATGCAGCTCTAAGAAGAAATGAAGTCGTAAAGCATATGGCAACATGGATGAACCTGGAGGACATTATGCTGAATGAAGCAAGCCAGACACAAAAGGACAAATACTGTATGAATGCGTTACTATGAACCAAATATATTGTGTAACATATTGTTTGATAAAAAGAAATTTTTTTTTATATGTATCCATTACATTTAATGGAGAAATGTATATATTTATTCATCTGGGTTTACTTTTTAGTTTTTAATTGTTTATACTTTCAATTATTAAATGTACAAATAAAGGTAAATTAAAAAAAAATTAAACCAGACTCACACAAAACTGAAAGAAAAAAAAATTGGTAGACTGACAATATTTTAAATAGGAAATTTTACATGCAACTCTGGATTTCTTGCTTCTCTTTAAAATTCGGAAGATCTGGCTGCCCTGGGCCTACATTCCCTCGTGGAATGTGCAGTTGGGTGGTTGCTGCTGCCTTTTTAAGAGAAGTAAAGGTTGATCATGTTCTCCGCCGCCTCCTGCCACACGGTATCTGGGTAGATTGCTGCGGTAACGGCCCCAGTGTATCCGCTCTCTAAAGGCGCACACTTGGTTTGTTCTGGCTCTCACTGACCCTGGCCTTGCCTGCGTGGCTGACTGTGGTCAACGGGACAACAGCAAACACAGACAGAAGCAGAAGCTTGGCAAGTGCTTGCACATGGGGCTTGTCTTCACTGGCTGCTGAGAATCCTTGAGACCAGCACGTGAACCAAGCTTGCCTGCTGGAGAGAACATGAGGAGGAGAACCAAAGCACCCTGGCAAACAGCCCAGGATCACCCCAGTGAGGCCATTCTAGACTCTCCAGCCCAACCCAGCCACCGACTCACTGCAGCCCCAGGTGTGAGCCCAGGTGAAACCAGCAGAAAAACTACCACGCTGAGCCCAGCCCAAATGGCTGGCCCACAGAATCATGCACCGATAAATCATCATTAAGTCACTGAGTTTTGCAGTGTTTTGTTATGTGACAAAGGCTAACTGATATAACACCCATGGCCTCCTGGATCATGAAGGCATTTGAATTTGTGACCTCTGTCTAAAGATATCTAAGATGCTTTCCACGCACATACCTATACATGCACACAAGCATATGTCTATATATATGGGCACTCTATTAAATAAGAGCAAGGAATGTATATTGTTCACTGCTCTCCTCCGGTCCCTAGAACAGCACCGGGCACACGATTGGCACTTAATAAATATCTTTTGACTGAATAAATGAATTCACAGATGTTTAGCAAAGTAGCTTAATTGACGAGGTAGCCTAGAGGAGGTCCCCACCCCCTAAGGGCCAAGGCACTGTTGGAATCTCTGAGATAATCTCCAGGTGGAGATAAGGATCACTGCAAACCCACTCCAGCCAGGCCCACTGCCTTTCCAGACACCGTGCTGGATCTGCTAAACTAGTTTCTGGAAAGTCAACACTAAACTCAATTGGGATTGAGGTTTGACAAGCCTGGTAATAACAACCTATTTGTCATTTGTGCTTAGCTTTCTGCTGGTGTTGACAGAGGTCTAAATGGCCAGGGGACTTTCATACGAAGGTTGAAGGAAATATGATGTAACCGTGGGCGTCAGCTGAAGAACAGCCAAAATGAGAGTTGGATCGTATTTACCTATTAAGTGAATTGCAACTGTTATTTTTCAAGGGATTACAAAAAGGAATGCCACGTGAAAAAAAATGCTAAATACTCTAACATTCTGAAATGAACACTTATCATCATTGTGTTACCTTAAGAAATAAATGGTCAGCAGGGTCAACTGCCCACCACCTTACCATTTCCTTGCTCGTTCTCTTTCCTTTCTCAAAAGTAAGAGGATGTTCATTAAATTAATCATTATGGGGAGAGGCATAGCAACCTGGAAGCCATAACAACTGGAGAAGTGGGAAGCCACTTGAAATGGCAAAGCTGGAAGTCCTAGATTGTAGGACAATAACCGCTTCTTAATTGCTTTGTGACTAGGCCAGGCAGTCTGTCTAAACCCCAGTTTCCTTGTTTACAAGTTGGTGGAAATAATGTTTGCTCTGCCTACTTCACAGGATTATTAAGAAGATTAAATAAAACGGCATATGTGAAAATGCCTTTTGAATGTTAATGCTTAGAGGATAAAAATGTTGACCACCAATAGGAACAGATTCAGGAAGAGAAATAAAAGCAGGCCAAGGCCCTCCTACCAAGGCCCTTGGGCTGAGCTGCTTGTGAGCAGTGGGAGCAGGTTGCAGGAGCTCTAATAGCACACCATCAAGGCAGGAAATGGGGAGGAATCAGGGCCAGAGCAACGGGGTGGGATCAGAAACAGAAAGATGCGCACCTGGCAGGAAGCAGATGCCTAAAACGGGAATAGCACACGGAGACACTAGGGATCCGCAGCAGAAGGCACCGGGTGTCCTGCCTGCCCACCGACCTTCTTTTGGTGACTCCACTTGGCTTTCCGTTGAGGATCTCCCTATTCCTGCGTCCCATGTGCCCTACCCACAGCCTATCCAAGAGCTCTCCCTGCTCTCCCCAGATCTCTTCCATCAGGCTCGCTTTGCTGGGAATGGAAATCTTCTTTTCTTTTTTTCATCTTTAACAATTATTGAAGTATATCATTTATACATGAACATATATAAACAATAAGTGTATAGTAAAAGTTGTGAACTTACAAAACAAACATGCATGACATCATACAGGGCTCCCATACTCACCCCACCACCAACACCTTGCATTGCTGTGAAACATTTGTAACAAATTATGAAAGAGCATCATCAAAGTATTTCTACTGGGGAGTGGATGTGGCTCAAGCGGTTGAGTGCCTGCTTCCCACATGGGAGGTCCTGGGTTTGGTTCCCGGTGCCTCCTAAAAAGCAAAACAAAATGAAACAAACAGCAAGCAAAGCAAAGAAAAAGCACCAGCTTCCCACTTACGAGGTCCCAGGTTCAATCCCCGGCCCCATTATGTCAAAAAAAAAGTATTTCTACTAGCCGTAGACAATACCTTACATTTGGTGTACTTTCCCCCAACCCACCCTATTATTTTTTGTTCATAAACCATGCAATTTATCTAAAGTGTAAAATCAGTGGCATTTGGTATAATCACTGAGTGGGAATGGAAATTTTTACCAGCATGACACAAGGATAGAAAATGGTTGAAGCAGCTATAGTCCTTAGCAGCCCCTCAACGAGACCATTCATGAGTCCTGCGCCAAAATCTCCAAGGCTATCCTGATTACAGTCCTTTCCAAGGTCTAATTGGCCAACCCTTCCTTGATTCTATGAGCCACCCAGTATCTTCCTTTTTTTCTTAAGATAATCAATGACCATTACTCTGCTTATAAACAACCAAACACATGCAACTGATCAAGGCATCTACCTAAGTTGTGGGTTCAAAGGCTGGGATGAGTATCTTATACACCTTCCTGTTCCTGGTGGTGTTGCCCCCTCCCCTTGCTTCTATGACGTTGTAGGACGCACTCTGAGCAAATCACTGGGCCTTTGAACAAGACATAGGGGATGTGGTAAACCTGAAGCTGCTTGGAGAGGCAACTTAAGGCAAGCTGCTACCAGAATATAAGAACAGAAATGGTGGTGAGCAATGACTCTCCCTCATATCTAGTACAGGTCAAATGGTCATTAGACCTCCATAACTAATTTTACATTCCACTGCCTTAAGAGAGTCTGAGGACAGCCACAGAGAAAGAGACGAGGCAGCATATTGATACGGCTAAGCCACGCACTGCCTGGGCTTAAAGCCTCATTCAACCACTTGGAAACGTGTGATCTTGGAAAAGTTATTTAACCTTTCTGTTCCCTCTTTACCCTTTTGGAATTTGTAATCTACTTAGAATCATGCTTGGCACATAGCAAGGCCTATATAAGGGCTTGTTAAGATAAATAATAAATGTTTCCCCTAAGAAAAGGTTGGGAACCTGAAGTGGTTTAGCCTGGAGAGGAAAAGTCTAAAAAAAAAAAAAAAAAACACCTCTCAATAACAAAAATGAACTTTCAGAGTTGACCACATAGCGTTTGAAACTGAGAAGAGAATCAAAGGAAATCAGCAAACAGGGCCCTTGTGCCATGGTTGTTTGGGGTCAGTTATATCAATTGACTTTTATTTATTTTGTTTGAGAAGCTGAGGATTAGGCTTCCCCAAGAGTGTAATGAGGCCTTGGCCCAGTGATCCATATAATGACAAGTAATCTTAAAACCCAGACAGAGAGGATGGCCCTGACCCCCTCAGGCTGTGATCAGCATCTTGGGAATTGTTTTCTTGTTGCTGGGTAGAGTCAGGCCTGCCTAGGGGCTCTATCCTTCTGGCTCTTTGCCCTCTCAGCCACTGACTTCTTGCCTCACCCAATGGCAGAACCCCTTTTACCTTGGTGGTAAGCAGGCAGGAAGAGGAAATCCAGGTGACAAGTGCAAGATGTGGACAGTGGGTGCCCACCTACTGCTGGGGCATCTTCCTTGGCTCAGGAGAACGCCTCCTTTCCCATGACCAACTATCACCCAAGGTGGAAGGTCCCTGCCCACTCAGTCACCCTGGTTTGTGGTTGGCATAGTGTAGTTCTCTGTTCAGTGAAGACAGGCTGGGGCACATGAGCAGGAAAGGATAAAGAAACAGAATGAAACAGGGAAATATCAAAAGTAATCTGAGAGTGTACAATTGAATTCTTAGAGCCAGAATCTCTCTTAGCATCAGCTCCAATTTAACTGTTCCTATTTCGCTAGAAGTATCTGTCAGTAGTTACTTCTTGCTTGTTCATCTAATGGTTTTCCCTGAACCACTTGCTGCAAGATGCTCAGGCAAAGAATCTTTCTCTCCATTGACTTATGTGCACAAGCTGTGAAACTGCTGGTGGTAGAACCACCAGAGGGTTTCCATCACTCTAGTTTTCTCCACACTGTGTCCCCAGAAACTTCCCAGGCACTCACCAGCCCTACTGGCCATGGCCTTGCACTTCCAGTCAGTCTCCAATTCTCTCCATCTTCCTTTTTCAAAATGCCTTCCATTTGCTTTCCATTCTGGCCACTCACATTCCCATCTTTGTTAGGGCTGTTTTAAGACCCTGATAGGCCCTAAGCAGTCTTACTTTTGGAGGCCCTACTCAGCCTTAAAGAAGATATCTTAAACCGCATCCACATCCATCATCACATATAATTTATATGGAATAGTAGATGAGTTAAGTTTCAGTTGACTGGTTGATATATTATTACTATTTATAGATATTTAATTAGGTGTGTGGCTGCTTTGAGTTTAGTCAAACAGAGGAGAAGCGCACAGTTTAGGGTAAGAGGAATTAGCTCTGTATGTGCTTAGAACAGTGGCCTGGTTTGGCAACTTCACACCTCTCAGAAACAGCAAGTGCTGGAGCCCCTTTAATACCAGGATGTATGTATGCTCCGCTCCAGACGAGAGATGATTCTGGTCTTCATTTTCAACAGATAGCTCTGGATTAGCATCTAAGGCCATACAGTCTGGTCTAGTGACCAGGATTATGCTCCTAGATTTTCTAACCTGAGACAAAAAAAAAAAAAATTTAAGGCAAGGAAAGAAGGCATCTTGCCCAAAGTCACCCAAGTAATGCGGAGGCAGTGGGGAGGGGGGAGTTGGAGAAGAAGTAACATATTACTAACTCCTGCTATATAAGAGGGATCTCGTGCGCATATACTATTCCTAATCCTCACAACAATCCTGTGAAGTACATGTTATCATCCTCCTCTTACAGCTGGGAAAACTTAGGCTCAGAAAAATTGATTAATTTGATCCTCATCACACAACTTCTAATAGTGGAGATGGGATTTGAACCCACACATGTTTAACTCCAAAGTCATGCTTCTCATTTTGGCACACTGTTGTTTGTTTGTTTTTGTGGGTTTTTTTTCTCTGTATAATAATAAATTAAATGGCTAAACCAATCAGACTAAGAGCCAACCTCTCTTTGGTAGAGCACTGGATTTCATTATCCCTGAGTTACTAGTCAGTGGAGAAGCACTTTTTATAGGCTTCTGTTTTTCACTCTGACATGTCATGGCGATTACCTCAGACTGACATAATGCAGCTCTGTGTTGGTTTAATTGTTGGGAGCCTTAAAGTTATCCTCTGCTCCTCTCTAAGCCCATGTGCCATGTCTCCCAAATTGAAGGTTGTATTGTTCTAACTCATGTCTGTGCAGGCATGACTGCCCCATTTCCGGCAGGGGAAGGCTATGTTTTTAAACCAACTTTTGCCCTCTAAATGCCTCTTGTCTTGCCCGTTCTGATCAGGCCAAGCTATGGCCACAGTTGTATATAATTAGTTAACTTCACTCACTGTCTCCTGTGTTTATGGTTCCCTGCCCAATTCCAAGTGACAAATGGATAGCCAAAGCCATGGGCTTGACCCCAAATAACCCCATGCTTGATTACCTTCATCCCAGTGCACAGGTCAGCACTCACAAACTCGCATAGCTCTTGCTCAGCTGGTAATTGACTTCTATGTGAATTCATGGGCCAGTTGGTAGAACTGGGGTATTGGCACATTCACAGGACTGGCAGGAGACAGCCTATTGTAACCACCAAATTATTCATTTCAAATAAAGTCCTAAACTTAAGGAAGTTTGCCCACCCAATGCCAGGAAGGTACAACGACTTCTGAGAAGGATTAGCTATCTCAAGGCTCCCAGACTTACCCTGAAATCAAATTCAAAGAGCAATTCCAAAGTCACAGGACAGGAGAGTCCCCATTAGCAATTTCCTTTTCAGCCTTTTGTTTAGCTTCTGGGCTTCCCACTACTCATCAACCATCAACAATTGAGGAACTGTGTCTAGGTCACACTTCTGTCGTCCACCCAGTGGTCTGTTTATTTACGCATCATTAATACCTTCACTTTAGAGTTGTTTATGTATCAAGACAATGTTGTTCAAGCTCAGTAAAGTGCTGGGAAGAAGGAAGGGCCCTAGATAAGAAGTTTGAAGACCTGAGACTTAGACCCAGCTCTGCTTCTCAATGGATGTGCACATCTACTATCACTTTACCTCCCTGGCCTCGGTTTCCTCACTTGTAAAAGAAAGAGGAGAAGAAAAAAAGAGAAGAAGGAGGAGAATAAAAGAGAAAGAGAGAAATAAAGAGGTTGGACTAGATAAATTATTTCAAAAGACCCCTCCAGCTTTCTACTTCATGTATTAGGCTATGTTATTAGGTATATAAACATTTAGAATGGTTATGCTCTCTTTATTAATGGAAATATTCTTTGTTCTGAAATCTACCTTGTCTGATTATGGATATAACCATTCCAGATTTCTTTTGATTCATGTTAGCATGGTATATCTTTTCTTGTCTTTTTATTTATAATCTATTTGTTCCCCATATTTAAAATGCATATCTTGTAGGCAGCATATAAATGGGTACTGCTTTTTGTTCTCTGCTTTTTAATTGGAATATTTAAACAATTTAAAATATTTGCATTTAATGTGATTATCAATGTGGTTAGATTTAAATCTATCAACTTACTTTTTACTTTCTATTGGTTCTATACTTTCTTTGTTCTCTTTATCTCCTTTTTTCACTTTTTTTTTGGATTTTTTTGTGATTCCATTTTATTTCCATTGTTGGTTTATTAGCTATGACTCTTTGTGGTGTTATTATACAATGATCGTGTTAGAGAATAATAGAACACATTTTTAATTTATCATAGTCTACCTTAAGTGATATTATTCCAATTCATGTTTGGTATAAAGATTTTACAATAATACATCTTTATTTCTCCCCTCACAAACTTTATACCATTGTTGTCATACATTCTGCTTTTGCATACCCTTTTATTAGTTTTTGAACAGTCATTCATCTTTTAAAGATATTTAAATAAGAAAAAATTCTTATATATTTACACATGTTCTTACCATTTCCAGTGCTGTTTATTCCTCTGGGCATATCTCTTTTTCCATCTGATGTTATTTTCTATCTTCCCAAAGGACTTCCTTTAGCTTTTCTTGTAGTGCAGGACTTCTGATAATAAATTTTTTTCAACCTCTGTAATTCTTAAAAAGCCAGTCTGTACTCTGCCTTTGTCTTTTAAAGACATTTTTGCTGGGTATAGAATTTTGTGTCGACATTTTTTTTTTCAGTTATTTAAGGATATTGATCCACTATCTTCTCACTTGGATTGTTTCTGACAAGAAATCTGATGCCATTCTTATTTTTGTTCATCAGTATATAACATTTCATTTTTTTCCTCTGACTGCTTTTAAGATTTTCTATTTAGCATTAGTTTTGAGTAATTTGATTATAATGTCCCTTAGGGTAGCTTTTTCATGTTTCTTGTGCTTGGGGTTCATTGAGATTCTTGGATCTATAAAGTTTTCATCAAATTTGAAACTTTTTCTCCCATTATTTCTTCAACTATCTCTCCCCCTTTCCTTTGGAGATACTAATTATACATATATTAGACTACTTATAGCTGTCCTGCAGTTAATTGATGCTTATTGCATTTTTAAAATTATTTTTTCTTTCAATGTTTCGTTTTGGATAGTTTCTATTGCTGTCTTCAAGTTCACAAATACATTATTCTGCAACATTCAATCTACTGTTACAGTATTTTTTGCTCATACATTGTTGTTTTTATCTCTAAAAGTTATATTTGGATCTTTTCTATGTCTCTACTTAACTTTTAGAACATAGGAAATACAGTTATAATAATTATTTTAATATCATCATTTGTTCATTTCAACATCTGTGTCATCGTGGTCGATTTCAATTGACTGATAATTCTCCTCATTATTTTTCATATTTTCCTGCTTCTTTGCATGCCTGGTGATTTTTGGTTGAATGCCAGGCATTACAAATTTTAACTTCCTGCATGCTGAATATTTTAGTATTCCTACAAATACGCTTGAGGTTCATTCTGGGTCATAGTTGAGTCTATTGGAAGGTCTTTCTCTTAAGATTTATTATTTGAGGAAAGAGCAGTACTCATACTGGGTCTAATTATTCCCCACTAGGAGGCAAGACACTTCTGTGTATGAAAGAACTCTCAAACCCCAATAATGAGAAAACAAACAACCCAATTTTTAAAACAGCAAAAAATTTGAATAGATCTATCTACAAAATATGCATAGATGACAAATAAGCACCTAAAAATATGCTCAACTTCATTAGTCATTAGGAAAATGCAAATTGAAACCACAATGAGATACCACTACACATCTAACAGAATGGCTATAATTTTTTTAACTGACCATATCAAGTGCTGGTGAGGAAGTAGAGGAACAGGGTCTTTCATGCACTGCCAGTGGGAATGTAAAATGGTACAACTTTGGAAATCAGTTTGATGGTTTCTTAAAAAGTAGCCATATACCTTCCATGTGATCTAGCCATTCCACTCTTGGATAATTATTCAAGAAAAATGAGTGTATTTATCCCACAAAGACTTGTAATGAATGTTCATCACACTTTTATTTGTAATAGCCCCAAACTGGAAACAATTCAAATGTCCATCTATATGTGAATAAACAACCTATGATACAGTCATACAATGAAACACTATTCAGCAATAAAAAGCAATGAATTATGAATACACTTAATAACTTGAATCAATCTCAAAATAATTATTCTGAGTGAAAAAAGCCAGAAAAAAATTAGTAAATACTGTATCATGCTGTTATATACATCATATTATAGAATATGCAAATTACACTATTGTAAAAGAAAGCAGGTTAGTCATCCTGAGGACCTAGGAGGTGTGGGGAACAGACAGGGGCAGGAGGAAGGATTTACAGAGGAGCACAAGGAAACTTTTGGGGGTGATGTTGTATTCATTATCTTTTTGTGATGGTGGCATTATGGATATATACATATGTCAAAACTTATTAAACTGTATACTTTAAACACGTGTAGTTTATTGTTTTTCAGTTATACCCTCCCCCCACCCCGAAATAAACTATAAAAAGAAGAAGAAGAAGAAGAGCATGGAAGTTGATCTTAAAGGAGATTCATGCTAGCTCCCACTAGGACAATTTGTGTGTCAAAAGAAATAATGGTGGCAATGGATTATAAAATATTCAATAAGAAAAATATTCCATAAGTCAGTTGTGACACTGAAAAAGAGTGGGACAAAGAGGAAAAAAAGAGAAAGGGGAGGAAATAAGTGTCATGGGCCTTTGTTTACAAAAGAATGCCAACCAACAAAGGTAAATGGAATAATAAAATTAGAAAATCACTGTTTCCCACCCTCAATTCAATAAGGGATTCAGGAGAGGATGAACAATAGATGCTAAAATTTGAGGTAGAAGCCTAAATACTAGCCTACTCTCAAGACAGGGTTAAATTATATTCAGTATATACTGTTGTTTAAAAGCAGAAAAATACAAATGACATAAGAAAATTTCCATCAAAATATTTTTTAAAAGTTGGGAGGAAGGGAAATGAAGCTTTGGCAAATAGAGATCAGTTCTAAGTGTCTGGAAAAGCCATTGTGTGGAATATAATTCCCAGACCATAATGGTTAAATAATAATTTCTGCGTGTCCAGCAACCCGTGAACGTCTTTGGTCAAGGGCTGCTCGGGGAGTCAAGGAAGAAGGTGTAGATTCTGGTAGCTGGGACACACATGGAGCAATGAATCAGTAAAGTCTCACAAAGGTGTGTGTAGTAAAGACAGCTTCCACTCTAAATGTTCCTCAATTTATTTCAATTCGTAATTATAGATTACTTGATTTGTGACTGAATTCCCTACTAGACTGTAAGTACCAACAGAGAAGGGACCTTGTCTCTTTTTTGCTCATCAGAATTTATCAGAGTAACTGGCATAAAGTAGGAATTTGACAACTACTTCTCAAATGTATAAATGAGTGAATGATGATAGCAGACTCTCAGTTAATACTCTTTTTGAACTGAACTGCGCAGTGTTAAAACTAGTTCTTACACTACCTTGTCCATGAGGGCAGAAATCTGGTTTGTTTTCTTCACTGCTTTAATGCCAACACCTAAAACTGTGCCTGGAACATAGTGGTCATCCAATAAATAATTGCTGGATTCATAAATTAGAATGGCTGTCTCCACCAGATTGCAAGCTTTGTGAGTGCAAAGGCAAACTTTGTTATCCCTCCGGTGACAAGCACAGAGCTCTGTACATAGCAGGGGCTCATTAAATATCTGAAAAGGAACGGATAAATGAATGATGACTCCATGAAGCCCATCCAAGCTTTATACTAAACTGTGAGTGAAAACTGCAAGTGTTCAGAAGAAAAGTGGCGCTAAGAAGGCTGAAGTACCTTGGACTGTTGAAAGATGGTCTGGCAGCAGCATTGGTGGGAGGCTAGCATGCAGGCAGGGGAGCAGACTCCTGTGAGGCCACACCTGCAGTAGTTCCTTCCTCCTGGAGCCCCTGTAGCTGGACACACTCTGACTCTGCCAAGAAAGTGCCACCACTAACCACCACTTCCCCTCCTAAGAGTGTCCATAGTCCAGGGTTCTTGTTCAGTGGCCAGGCTGACTGAGCCCTTAGCCAAAGGGTTCCCCAGGAGGACTCTCTGGAGTCTGGGCGGCCAGTGGGGGTACCTTCACTTGGTCTGTGAGAGGAAATGGTCCAGGAGAAGGAAGACCACCATCCAAAGAGAGAGGCATCAACACCACAGCATTATTTTTGGAGCTCTGGGTCCGAAAGTGGAGATTTTGTTAAAGCACCAACCAAATTGAAAGAAAAAAATAAAACAAGTAAAACAAAGCAAAGGATGCCAGATGACCTTCCCAGCTAATAAATGTACAATTTAAGGGAGTACTGTACATGGAAACCGGGCCTTACCTGGGAGAATCTCAGAATTTTATTGTTCACAGGCTCTGTGATCTGTTTTAAACTCCTTCATTCACCTGCTACTTTGGTCTCAAATGCCATTATAGCAAATGCTACCTGGATAAAAGTTTCTCTATAATCAGAGAGCCAGACAAAGACTCACTCATTTAAGCTACACTTTCAACAACTAAACAACTAAATTCTAGTATGTCAAAAGCATCAATTACCTTGACTGTGTAGTACTGGCTTTGAAGTGATCCAAGCTCTTAAATCTAGAGCTTCAAAAAAAGAGGGGGGAGCGGCCCACCTCCAACCCTGCCCCCACCTCCTGGAACTCATTACAGACTAAGGAAAACTCTGATTGATTTGGACTGGATAAGAATTTATTATTAAGCCACCAAAAGAGAAAAAGCTACTCTTATTCCATTAGGTCACTGAAAAGAAAAAACATTCTTTAGCTCCTCACTACTTGAAATGTGGATATAGAACCAACAACATTAGCATCACATTAGAAAAGAAAATCCTTTGTAATTTCTTAGGTATAAGACCAAAAGCTCAAGCAAAGAAAGAAAAAGAGTATAAACTGGATATCATCAAAATGTAAAACTTTTGTGCTTCGAAGGACACTACCAAGTGAAAAGTACCTATAATGATCTAGAATCCAGAATATATAAAGAACTGTTACAAATCAACAATAAGAAGACAAACGACCCAATTAAAAAATAAGCAAAGCCATATGGGATCAAAGTCCCCTCTCAATTAAAGGTGGAGTGGGCATTACCATCCCAGAATCCTCAGGATTGGGAAATAAAATATGGACTAGAGTGGACTTACTGGTATTCTACTATAGACTTATTGTGATTCTAGCAGTGGAAGAAATTATATCATGGAAGTGGAGACAGTGGCCACTGGAGGTGCTGAAGTCAGGAAGAGGGAAAAAGAGGTGTAATATGGGGACATTTACAGGACTTGGAATTGTCCTGAATGACATTGCAATGACAGATACAGGCCATTATATATCTTGCCATAACCTACAGAATTGAGTGGTAGGGAGTGTAAACTACATTGTAAACTATAATCCATGCTTAGTGGCAATGCTCCAAAATGTGTTCATCAATTGCAATGAATGTACCACGCTAATGAAAGAAGTTGTTGTTAATGTGGGGGAAAGTGGGAGGTGTGGGGTTTGGGGTATATAGGAATCCCTTATATTTTTTTTATGTAGCACTTTATGTAATTTAAGTATCTTTTAAAAATAAGTAAAAATATATTTTAAAAAATAGGCAAAGGACTTGAATAGACATTTCTCCAAAGAAGATATACAAATGGCAATAAACACATGAAAAGATGTTCAACATTATTAGTTATTAGGAAAATGCAAATCAAAACCACAATGAGATACCACTTCACATCCACTAGGATGGCTAAAATAAAAAAGACAGTCAATAACAAGTGTTGACAAAAATGTGGAGAAATTGGAACCTTCTTACATTGCTAGTAGGAATGTAATATTGTGTAGCCACTGTAGAAAAGTTTGGCAGTTCCTCAAAAAGTTAATATAGAGTTAACATATGACCCAACAATTCCAAGAAACGTGAAAACATATGTGCACATAAAAACTTGTACACAAATATTCATAGCAGCAATTTTTCATAATAACCAAAAAATGGAAGTAACACAAATGTCCATCAACTGATGAATAAATAAAATGTGGCATATCTGTGCAGTGGAATATTATTCAGCCATGAGAAGGAATGAAGTACTGATACTTGTGACAACATGGATGAACCTTGAAAGTCTTATACTACATGAAAGAAGCCAGACCATAAAAGGCCACATATTATATGCCTCCATTTATATGAAACATCCAGATTAGGTAAATCCACAGCCACAGAAAGTAAATTAGTGATTTTCCAAGGCTGGGGCAAAGAGAAATGGGGAGTGATTGCCAATGAGTGCAAGATTTCTTTTTGGGGGTGATGAAATTTGCTGGAATTAGATGGTGGTGATGGTTGCACAACTTTGTACACATACCAAGAATTACTGTACGCTTTAGGATTAATTTAGGGTGTATGAATTATATCTCAATACAAAAAAAAATAGGAAGGAAGAAGGATGAAAGGAAGGAAAGAAGGGAGAGAGGGAGGGAGGGAGGGAGGAAGGAAGGGAGAAAGGAAAAAAATCTCAGACCTCAACTCAGACCTGCTGCATCAACATCTGCACTTGAACAAGATCCTCAGATGACTTGAATGCACATTAAAGTGTGAGAAGCCCTAATCTAGCACACTGGTTCTCAAACTTGGCTGAAAATTGGAATCACATAGGGATCTTTCACAACTACTCTCTGATGTCCTTAGTTGTCTTTTTGTGTCTTGTCTTCCCAACTTGCCTATAAGTTCCCAGATGTCTGAGATGAACCTAATACCCTGGGATGGATAGCACTCCTGGCAGGACACCTCTTGGTTCCCAAAAACACACATATTCTTGATATAAGAACATGGACTCTGGGTCAGATTGCCTCATTCAAATTTACATCCTAGTGGATGACTAGCTGTGAGACCTTGGGCAAATGACTTAACCTCTCATGTCTCAGTTTCCTCATATGTAAAATGGGCATAATAATAGCACCTATTCCATAGGCTTGTTCCTCATATGTAAAATGGGCATAATAATAGTACCTATTCCATAGGCTTGTTGAGAGGAATAAATGGCTTAATATATACAGACATATAAAGCACTTAGAATAATATGTGGCATATAGTAAGCATTATATATGTTAGATATTATTATATAAGTGAATATTATCCATTTATATTATTTATTATATAGTATGCTGTGGCAGTTTGAGATTATTTATGAATCCCCAAAAGAAAACGATTATGTTTGTAAATTAATCTATTTCTGTGTATGTGATACCCTTTGATTGCATTACATTCAGCTGAGATAGCTATGATTAGATTACCTGTTAGGAGTAGGGCTTTTAGATTTTACTGTGTCAGGGGTCATGATTCAGGCTGAGTCCCCGCCCCCTTGCTGGGTCTGATATAAATGGACACTCAGTCAAGAAGATACACAGAGGAGAGAACTTTGTCTTTCTGATCCTGCCATGTGACAGAAAGGAGAAAGCTCAAACAGCTAAAGCCCTGGGTCGAGATGGACCATTTGCCTGATAGCTTACAGCTGACCTTGGGAAGAGAGCCAAGACTGATACGGGAAGCCCTGAGAGACAAGCCCTATGCCAGCCTGCAGCTGAGATCAGGAAAAAGCTGGGCCCACGGAGCCTCAGCGGAAAAGGAAACCCAGAGGGGAAGGTTGAAACCTCACAGAGATTGCCGCCATCTTGCTTCAACACGTGGCAGGTGATTTTGGTGAGAAAGTACCTCTTATGGCACCTTGAGTTGGACTTTCCATGGCCTTGGGACTGTAAGCTTTTACCCCAAATAAATAACCTTTATAAAAGCCAACGGATTTCTGGTACTTTGCATTGCCATCCCTGTGGCTGATGAATACATATACTATAATTATACATTAGATATTATTCTATAATAGTAGCTATTTATTGAACTGTGACCATGTGCCAGGCATTGAGCTGGTGTTCTACATTGTTTTTACATTATTTCATATAGCTCTCCCAATAAGCCTAAGACAAGGATTCATTCAATGAATATTTATTAAACACTTGTCAACCGTGTGCCTGACTCAGATGAGACACTGAAATCCTGGGAAGTTAAGCGACCTGCCCACAGTCAGAGAGCTAATGAGCAGCGGGGTCTGGGCCCTCTCCGGCCTCCCTCCAAAGGGATACAAACCAGTAGGAGATATGCAAAAACAAGTGACCAACTGGGTGCATGGGTTGGGGGTGGAGGAGTCTGGAGCATCCCAGCAGGGGCATTTGGTGTGGCCCTTTGGGCCAAAAAGGCTTTGCTCACCCGAGAGGCTAGCAGGGGTGCAGCCCCAGCCTGGCAGGAGTTGATGGACTGAGAGAAGGAGGGTGCAGGGTTTGCTGTGATGATGCTCATGCTTTCAGGGCCCCCAACCCATGCACAGGGTGGGGACTACTCCCGAAAATACAAAGGCGAGCCCAAAGGCATTTCCTTGAGCCCTGTACTCTGGGAGACCCCACCTCAGAAGCAGGACAACAGCACCTCCTAAGGTTAATGCTGAGCTCAGCAGACAGACACACACAAAGCTAATTACCAGGTCTCACCACCTCTGCCTCCAAAGCAGAAATCCACAAACCCTCGCCTGTGCACCAACCTCTGTGATGGTTATTTGCCTACCTTTTTGGAGACTTTATTCTTTAAAGCTGCTGGATACAGAAGAAGAGAGACCTTTAAACAGATCCCAACGTGACTGTTAATGAGGGGCTCAAACCCACTGGGCCCCGTGTCCCCACAAGGACCCTGCCCTCAACTCCAAGCTGTTGCAAACTGTCAGGAGTTTCCTACGCCCACTTCCAAGAGCCTGAAAAACAAAGGTCCTCACGGGCTCTACTTTTGCCGTTATTCAAACACAAACGATGTTTAAATAAGCACTGTTATTGTATATTCTGATTTCAAAGTGGGGTTTACCCCATCCAGATGGTCCTGCTTACATGACTGTCTTCCTTCAGACAACACGGCTGAGTACCTAGCC
>JAQZBX010063304.1:0-16711 GCA_029593785.1 Cabassous unicinctus | reverse complement strand
CTGCTCTGTCTTTGGTATCACTTATTCTTTCTTCTATCATTTCGAGTCTGCTGTTGTATGCCTCAAATGTGTTTTTGACTTCACCTATTGTGTCTTTCATTCCCATGAACTCCGTTATTTTTCTGTTCAGGATTTCAAATTCTTCTTTGCGCTCGCTCAATGTCTTCTTGATGTCATTTATCTCTTTAACTATATTGTCTTTCATCTCATTAATTTGATTTTGGAAATTTGTGCTCATCTCACTGATTAGTTCTCTTAAATTCTGTATCTCTTCTGGGACTTTGATGTATTCCTTTTCTTGAGCCATGCCTTCTATTTTCTTAGTATGGCTCGTAATTTTTTGTTGGTGTTTAGGCATCTGGTTAGGTTGTATTTTACTTAGATGCTCTATCTCTTTCTCTTTTATAGGGTTCTAGTGGCAGGAGGCTGTGAATTATCACAGCTCTTTGATTTTTGGCTCACCCTTGATTGTTAAGATTGTCCTGCTGGCTGCTCAAAACTGGGTACTGGACCCAGTAATTGGTTGTAGAGTCATTTCCTAGGGCCTTGGGCAGGGAGGCTATAGAGGCCAGGAAAGCTTCTCCTATTTAATTTTCTTATGTGCACTTCCTTGGTCTGCCAGGAGATGTCGCTCATTGGCAGCTCTCAATTCAATGCCTGGTTGGACAGTATTTGTTGTGACACAGACCAGATCAATGTGATAGAGCTTCCTGTCTGGGGGCTAAGAGTCTTGTAATTTAAACTTTCAGAGACAGTTCTCCAGTCTTCTCTGGCCGCCCCCTCCCTTTTCCCAGCTAGGAAATATTTCCTCTCCCCCCCGAATCCTCAACAATCAGTCCCTGTTAGTAGTGGAAGAGATTGGGAGGTTTGTATATCTTTAGCCCCTTGCAGGCTCCAAGGCAAACAATGGCGCAGCCCCACCCAGCCTGGACTGGCTCTCGGGACAGGGCAGACCAAACCTGGGAGTCAAAAGCAGGGTCAGCCCCAGGCTCTCTCTCCCTCTCCTGTGGAGTCCTCAACAATTAGTCCAGGCTAGAAGAGAGGGAGATTGCGAGTATCAGATTTCTCCAGTCCTTCCTAGGCTCCCAGGGCAAACTGCCATGTGGAAAGGTCTGTGGGGCTCCGCAGCCCAAATTTGCAGGTCAGAACCTGAGTCAGCCTAAGGCTGTGTCCCTCTCTCTCCCCTTTCCGGGAGTGGTAGATCCCTGGAGCCCTCTTTGTCTGTAGTCGCAGGCCCAGAGGCCCGAGAATGCTAAAGTGCATGGGGGAGGGTGCCGGCAGCAGCCACCGCTGCTGATTAAAACTCATGGTTCTGGTTCTGTCGTCGCGATTTCTCTCCTTTGTCCCTCTCTCCTCTGGGTGGTGTGCAGTCTTCCCCTGCTGTTCTAAACCCTAGAAGATCTATTTTGGGTCTGTTTCAGCCTGTTCTCTAGCTATTTTTCTGGAGAAGAGATTCCTGTGTGTTACTAGTCAGCCATCTTCCCGGAAGTCCAATTGATTTTTGCAAAGGGTGTCAAATTCACTCAATGGGGAAAGAATAGTCTCTCCAACAAATGGTGCTGGGAAAACTGGATATCAATATGCAAAAGAATAAAAGTGGACCCCCTACCTTATACCATAAACAAAAATTAACTCAAAATGGATCAAAGACCTAAATATAAGAACCAAACCTATAAAACTCCTAGAAGAAAACATAGGAAAGTAGTTTCAGGATCTTGTGTTAGGCAATGGTTTCTAAGACTTTATATCAAAAGCACAAGCAACAATGGAAAAATAGGTAAATGGGATGTAGCAGTTGGGCAGTTTGATGTAATTATGAACTCCAAAAAAATAGATATTGGATCATGCTTGTAAATTGGTCTGCTAATCTGGGCATGATTGGGTTATGATTAGGGTGTTGACTGGGCTGCGTCAGTAGGGCGTTGAGCCCCACCACTTGGTGCGGTGGGAATCAAATATAAAAGGCATGGCGGGGAATGGAGTTGGAGCAGTTTTGATGTTGGAGTCTTGAGCTGGAGCCCTGGGAATTAAGAGCTTGGCTGTGAGGAAGGAGAGAAGGTCCTGGGATAGAGACAAGCCATTTGCCTGATAGTCTACAGCTGGCCTTATGGAGAGATGCAAAGCCTAGAGAGCCTCATAGTCTACAGCTGATCTTGTGGAGGAACCAGAGGAGCTAAGTCCGGAGAGAAACACAGCCCTGGGAAGAGAGGAACCCAAGAAGCCTGAACCCTGGCAAACGTTGGCAGCTGTCTTGCTCCAACATGTGGCAATGGACTATGGTGACAGAAGAAACTTACGCTTTATGGCCTGGTAACTGTGGACTTCTACCCCAAATAAATACCTTTATAAAGACCAACCGATTTCTGGTATTTTGCATCAGCACCCCTTTGGCTGACTAATACATGGGACTTCATCAAAATTTTAAAAAAAAATTTCTGTATCAAAGAATTTTATCATGAAACTAAAAAAGACATCTATGGAATGGGAGAAAATATTTGGAAGCCACATATCTGATAAAGGTTTGATATGCAGAATATATAAAGAAATCCTACAAACAACAAAAAGACAAACAAACCAGTTTAAAAATGGGCAAAAGGGAAGCAGATGTGGCTCAAGTGATTGGGCTTCTACCACATGGGAGGTCCCGGATTTGGTTCCTGGTGCCTCCTGGAGAAGGCAAGCTGGCGCAGTGGGCAGGCGTGGTGAGCTGATTCAACAAAATGATGCAACAAAAGACACACAAAGAGGAAAGACAATAAGAGACACACCAAACTAGGGAGCTGAGGTGGCTCAGGTGATTGAGCACCTCTCGTCCACATGGGAGGTCCTGGGTTTGGTTCCCGGTGCCACCTGAAGAGAAGACGAGCAAACACAGAGAGCAGACAGTGACCGCAAGCAATGGGGAGCTGGGGGGAATAAATAAATAAAATAAATCTTAAAAAAATGGGCGAAAGACTTGAGAAGACATTTTTCCAAAGAAAATAAACAAATGGCCAAAATACACATGAAAAAAATGTTCAACATCATTAGCCATTAGGCAGATGCAAATCAAAACCACAATGAAATACTATTTCACACCCACTAGAATGGCTACTATTTAAAAAAAAAACAAAAAAATAACAAGTGTTGGAGGGGATGTAGTGAAATAGAAACACCCATTCTTTGTTGGTGGAGATGTAAAATGATGCAATTGCTGTAGAAAACAGTTTGGTGTTCCTCAGAAAGTTAAGTATGGAATTACCATATGATCTGGCAATCTCACTTCTAGGTATATACTCAAAAGAATTGAAAGCAGGGACTCAAACAGATATTTGCACACTGTTGTTCATAGTAGCATTATTCACAATTACCAAAAGTTGGAAGCAATCAAAGTGTCCATCAACTAATGAATGGATATACAAACTGTGGCATATACATACAACAGAATATTATTCAGCCGTAAAAAGGAATGAAATTCTCATACATGTGAAAAATATGGATGAACCTTCTAAAACTTATGTTGACTGAAGGAAGCCAGATAAATGGACAAGTATTATATGATCTCACTGATATTAAATAATTTGAATAAACAAATTCATAGAGTCAGAAACTAGAATTATGGGCAGTAGGGAATGGGAAGTTAGTGTTTAATTGGTACAGAATTTCTGTTTGGGGTGATGGATAGTGGTGATGGTAGCATAACATCATGAATGTAATTAACACCACTGAATTATATATTTGAACGTGGTCAAAAGGGAAATTTTAGGTTGTATATATGTTACTAGAATAAAAATGTAAAAAACCCCATAGGATTGTACAACACAGTGAACCCTAATGTAAACAATGGACTATAGTTAAAAGTATAATTATAATAATATTGTTTCATCAATTATAACAGATGTACTACACTAATGCAGTGTTAATAACAGGGAAAACTGTGTGGGTGTATATGGGAACTCTGTATTTTCTGCAAAATATTTCTGAAATACTACAACTTCTTTTTAAAAATTACAAACCTATACTACTAGTGGTTGTAAGAATAGGTATAACCACTTCAGAAAACAATATATTTTCACATAAAATGTGACATTCTGTCTGGCTTCTTTCACTTATCATAAAATTTCCTAGTTTCTTCCATGTTGTAGCATGTCCCCAGTATTTCATCCCTTTTTATGACTGAATAAGAATCCATTCTATATTTATATACCACAATTTGCTTTTTCCATTATTCTGTTGATGTACATTTGGGTTGCTTTGATTTTGTGGCTATCATGAATGCTGCTGCTAAGAACACACATATACATGCATTTGTTTGAGCATGTATTTTTCATTGTTTTGGATATATAGGTAGAAGTGGAGTTGTTGGGTCATATGATAATTCTGTGTTTAAACTTAGTGGAATCACTAAAGTGTTTTCCATAGCAGAGGGGCTATTTTACATTCCCACCACATGTATGAGGGTTCCAATTTCTCCACATACTTGTCAACACTTGTTACTGTCTGTTTTTTTAATTCTAACCATACTTCTGGGTATGGTGTCTCATTGTTTTGATTGACATTTCCCTAATAACTAATGATGTTGAGCATCTTTTCATGTGTTTGTTGGTCATTTTGTATATGTTCTGTGGAGAAATGTTTACTCAAGTCCTTTGCCAGTTTATAAGTTGTTTGTCTTTTTGCTATTGAGTTGTAGTTGTTTATATATTCTGGATACTAGACCCTTATCAGGTTGATGTGCAAATATTTTCTCCCACTCTGTAGGGTTTTTTCCCTCACTTTTTTGATAATGTCCTTTGATGCACAAAAGTTTCCATTTTGATAAAGTCCAGTTTATTTATTTTTTCCTTTGTTATGGATTATTTGGTTCATATCTAAGACTCCACTGCCAAATGTAAGGTCATGAAGATTTATCCCAATATTTTACTCTAAGAGTTTTAATTACTTTATTAAGTAATTGATCATTTGAGTTAATTTTTGTATACAGTGTGAGGTAGTTGCCCAACTTCATTCTTTTTCATGTGGATATCCAATTTCCCAGAACTATTTGTAGAAAAGACTATTCTTAACCCATTGAATGGTCTTGGCACCCTTCTGGAAATTCAATTGTCCAAGGATGTATGGGTTTATTTCTGAACTCTCAATTCTGCTCCATTGGGCTTTGTATCTATCCTTATGCCAAGACTACACTGTTTCAATTACTGTAACTTTGGAGTAAGTGTTGAAATTAGGAAGTATGAGTCCTCCAACATTGTTCTTTTTCAAGACTGTTTTGGCAATTCAGGGCCCCTTGCAATTCCATATGAATTTGAGGATTGGCTTTTCCATTTTGGCAAAAAAAGACCATGGGAATTTTTGTTTGGTTTGTATTGAATCTGTAAATTGCTTTGGGTAGTATTGCCATCTTAAATATTGTCTTCCCATCCATGAACATGAGATTTCCATATAATTAGGTCTTAATTTATTTCGGCAATGTTTTGTAGTCTCCACTGTACAAGTCTTTCATACATATTTATTCCTATGTATTCTTAGGTACTTTGAATTTATTCCTAGGTATTTTATTCTGCTGTGTGCTGTGGCAATTTGAAATTATTTTATGAATTCCAAAAAGAAAGTTTATTCCTGTGGGCATGATACCCTTTGATTACATTAAATTTGGCTGTGGGTCCTTTGATTAGATTACTTGATAAAATCGCTTTAGGGCTTTTGACTGGACTATGTCAGTGAGCATTGAATCAGGTTGAATCTCCGCCTCCCTGCTGGGTCTGATAGAAACCCAGAGACACAGAGAGAGACAGACACAGGAAGCCAGCATATTTGATTCTGCAATGTGAGAGAGAGGACTGCAGGAAAACAGAAGTCCCAGAGAGGCTCAAAGAGACTGGGCCCACAGAGCAGCTCAAGAGGAGCCGAGTTCTGCTATATGCCTGATTGACCTCAGCTGAGCTCAAAACTTTCGAAGAAATCATACCAGCTGAGACTGATATAGGAGGCCTGGAAACAGACAAGCCCTATGCCTGGTTGCATAGGGCTGAGCTCAGATCTTGGCAGAGATCAGGGGCCATCTTGTTTCAAAAAATATTGTTGGCAGCTGACTTTGGTGAGAAAGCACCTCTTATGGTGCCTCGATTTCCACTTTTCACAGCCTTGGAACTGGAAGCTTTTACCCCAAATAAATCCTCTTTATAAAAGCCAACCCATTTCTGGTACTTTGCATCAGCAGCCCCTTAGCAAACTAAAACATGCTATTGGAAATAGAAATGTTTTCTTAATTTTCCTTTGGGTTGTTCATTGCTGATGTATAGAATCACAATAGATTTGTGTATGCCAGTCTTATATGCTGTAACCTCACTGAACTAATTTACTAACTCCAGGAGTTTTTTGTTTTTTTAGATTTTTTGTGATTTTCTGTATACAGCATCATGCCTTATGTGCACAGGGATACTTTTACTTCTTCCTTTCCAATTCAGGTGTTTTTTATTCCTTTTTCTTACCTTATTTCCCTGGCTAAAACTTCCAGTAAAATGTTGAATAGCAGTGGAGATAGTGGCCTTCTTGTCTTGTTGCTGGTCTTAGGGGGAAAGCTTCCCATCTGTCACTATTGAGTATGATGTTAGCTATGTTTTTTTCATTAATGCCATTTATCATGCTGAGGAAATTTCCTTCTATTCCTAGTTCTCTGCTGTTTTCATTATGAAAACGTGTTGGATTTTGACAAAATGCTTTTCCTACATCTACTGAGATGATTTTTTAAAATTCTATTGATATGGTGAATTATATCAATCAATTTTTAGTTAAATCATACTCGTACTCCTGGGATAAATCCCACTTGGTCATATATTAATATATTTCAGGATTCAGTTAGTATTTTGTTGATGATTTTTGCATCTATATTCATGAGAGATATTGGTCATTTTCTTTTCTTGTGATGTCTTTGTATGTTTTTGGTATCTGGGTAATATTAGCCTAATAGAATGAGTTAGGAATGATTTCTCCTCTTTATTAGCTGGAAGAGTTTAAGAAGGATTGGTGTTAATTCTTCTTTGAATGTTTGGTAGAATTCACCAGGGAAGCCATCTGGGCCAGGACTTTTCTTTGTGGGAAGTTTTTTGATTACTAATTCAATCACTTTACCTGCTATGAGGTTAATTTCATGTATCAACTTGAGGTTATGGTGTACAGTTGTTCAGTCACACAAGCACTGCCCTGATTATTACAGTGAGGATATTTCATAGATTTAAATCACTAGTAAGTTGATTGCATCTATGGTAGATTACATCTACAATCAACAAAAGAGATTACCTTCAACAATGAGAAGTCTCATCCAAACAGTTGAAGTCCTTAAAGATAGAACTGATGATTTCAGCAGTAAGAAAAATTTCTACCTTTACTCCTGAGGAATTTATCAAAACCTTTGTCAGAGTTCCCAATTTGCAGCCTGCCTTATGAAATTCAGATTTGCCAATTCACATTTGCTATAGATCTACTCGGATTTTTGTCTCTTCTTGAGTCAGTTCAGTAGTTTATGTATTTCTCAGAATTTATCCTTTTTGTTATTTCATTTGTTGGCATACGTTTGTTCAGTCTTCCCTTATAATCTTTTTTATTTCTATAAAATTGATAGTAATATCTTCTCTTCTATTTGTGATTTCAGTCATTTCAGTCTCCTCTCTTTTTTTCTTGGTCAGTCTAGTTATGATTTGTCAAATTTTTCTTCTTTTTTTTAATGTTTTGTATAATTAAAATTTTTTTTTTTAAGATTTATTTCTCTCCTCCCCCTCATTCTTTGTACTTGCTGTCTGCTCATCTTCTGTTAGGAGTCACTGGGAACCAAACCTGGGACCTCCCATGTGTGAGGGAGGTGCCCAATCGCTTGAGCCACATCCACTCCCTGCTTGTTGTCTCTCATTGTCTCCTCGTTGTGTCAGCTCACTGCGCCAACCTGTTGTGTTAGCTTGCTGTCTTGCTCATCTTCTTTAGGAGGCACCAGAAACAGAACCCAGGACCTCCCATGTGGGAGGTGGGCAAACAACTGCTTGAGCCACATCCACTTCCTCAATTTTCTTACTATTTTCAGAGAACCAACTCTTGGTTTCATTGATATTGTCTATTGTTTTTCTATCCTCTATTTTATTTCTACTCCTTCTGTTTGCTCTAGCTTTAGTTTGTTTTTTTCTAGTTTCTTAAGGGGAATGGTTAGGTGATTGATTTGTGATATTTCCCCTCTTTTAATATTGGCGTTCACAGATATAAATTTCCCTCTAAGCACTTTATTAGCTACATCCAATAAGTTTCAGTATATCATGTTTTCATTTCATTCTTGTGAAAGTATTTTATAATTTACCCTGTGATTTTCATTTATCTCACTGGTTATTTAGTAGTATGTTGGTTAATTTCCACATTTTTGTGAATTTCTCAAATTTCCTTCTGCTAGACTGCCAAAGTGCAATATACCAGAAATGGGTTGGCTTTTAAAACAATGGGGATTTATTGGTTCAGAAGCTTACAGTTCTGAGGCTGAGCACATTATTCAGATCAAGTCATTATCAGGTAATGCTTTCTCCCCTAAAGACTGGCTGCTGGTGATCTTGGATTCCTCTGTCACATGACAAGGCACATGGAGGTGCCTGCTGGAGTCTCCTCCTTCCTGGGCTTCCTCACCTTCAGATTGCTGCTTCAGGCCTTTCTTTCTCTTCATCTAAACTTCATTCTCTTTTAAAGCACGCTTTCATGATGAAAACAGCAGAAAACTAGGAATAGAAGGACTCCAGTAAGAGGATTAAGAACCACTCTGGGATACACCTTAATTGAAGAAATCTAATTAAAAGGCCCTTGACTGAAATAACCTAATCAAAAGGTTTCACTCACAATAACTTCACACCCACAGAAATGGACCAGCTTTAAGAACATGATTTTCTGGGGTACATACAGTTTCAAACTACCACACTCCACCTTTTGGACCCCAAGAAGACATGTTCTTTCCATATACAAATATATTCATTCCATCACAATATTCTATAAAGTCTTAAATCATTTCAGTAACAATATTAAATATAAACTCTCATCAAAATCAGTTATAAGTGTGATCTGTCCTGGTATACAATTCCCCTTCGGCTGTGGACTTGTGAAACTTAGAACTAGTTATCTGCTTCCAATATACAAAGGAGGGACAGTCATAGAATAAATGTTCCCATTGCCATAGGGAGAAATTGGAAGAAAAACAACCCTGCAGGGCATACTTCATTAGATTTCAAGGTTTGAGAGTTATATACAGAATGATGCTTTGTCCTCTGGGCTTGATGGAGCAGCAGCTCCACCCTTCCAATAGCTTGTGCAACAGCCCTGCTCTCCCTAAACACTGGGGTGAAGACTCCAGTCTCTCCATGCATTGTGGTGAGGGCTATGCTCTTGGCTCCACCCTCATCAAGCATCTCATTGGCAGCCAAACTCTTGGCTCCACCTTCCAAGAACACTGGGGTGATGGCCAGACTCTCCAGTCCCCAGGGAATAGGCTCCACCCACTTGAGAAAACTAGGGTGGAGGCCAGATTTGCTGGTTTGAGTCTTTTGTGGACCCCAGAAAATCCTGTTCTTAAAGTGAATCCATTCCTGTGTTTGAAAACCCATTGTAGACAGGGCCTTTTGATTAGATTCAGTTAAGGGACCGTTCTTTGGATTAGACCACTTCAGTAGGACATGACCAGAGTGGGTCTTAATCCTCTTACTGAAGTCCTTTATAAACAGAGGACTAAAGAGCCACACAGAAGGAAGGCCACGGTGATACAGAGAAGCCTCCAGAAGTTGAAATCAATGAAACTGGGAGAGAGAAAAACCACAGACGGAGCAGCCTGAAGCAGAACTAGCAATGAGGCCCGGAGGAGAGGGGAGAGACAAGTGGATGCCACCACGTGCCTGATCTCCCTGAGCTCAGGGAGAAAGTAACCCTGGAGAAGGCAAAGACTGCCCTCTGTGCCTTGTCACGTGGCAGGAATCCAGGATTGCCAGCAGGCGACTTTTGGTGAGAAAGCATCTCTGATGATGCTTTGATTTGAATATTTTCACAGCCTCACAATTGTAAGCTTTTAACCTAATAAATTCCCATTATAAAAGTCAGAAATATACCCATTTCTGGTATATTGCACTGGCAGCCTTCAGCAAACTTCACAGGATGGAGACCGAAGTTGGGTCACACCTCACTGACGCATTCCAATCAAAGGGTCCCACAACCACAGTAATGGATTAATTCTAAGAACATGAAGATCCATGTCTTTACAATTGCTCTGTGAAGATATTGTGCTGAGATGCTATCATAAGTTTAAGGTTTCTTTTAATGGAAAATATTCACCGATGTATTTTTTATAGATGCTGCATATCCTTTTACAGTATGGTTAAATTATTATATGCTGTACTAAGGAAACTACTTTTGAAATATGGAATATCTAGCTTCATATTTCATTTGCTTATTCTTCCACTGCTTACAGCTATTATACCTCAGCTATCTGGCATATAATTTTCAGGGTAGCTTTTATTTATATCCAAAAATGGGAAGAAAAAAAAACAACTCAATGTAAAAACTCTAACAATATATAACCACTGTTCCTGCCAACACTTTAGTGAATCTCTCTCCTGATATATTTGCCCACTGAGTATTACATGTTTATTGTGCACTTACCATTAAGTGCACATAATATGTACTGTGTATACATACATCTTTGTGTTGTCACAGTATATGGTATTACCTCTTAAGGACAATTATGAGTCAAAGGCATGCATGGTTTTAAGACTGTTGATATTGCCACACTGCCTTTCAGAAAGGTTATACTAGTTTACATGCCAACCAGATTTCCCCAACACAGGGTTTTGTAAATTTTATCTCTGCAAATCTTATTTGCACTTGATTAGCAGTGATAACAAACATCTTTTTCATGTTGATTGTCCATTTATATTTCTGCTGTAAATTGACCCACTTATGTCCTTTGGCTGGTTTTCTATTTGAGTGGTTATCTTTCCCTCACTGTTTTTTGTTTTTTAGATTTATCGCCCCACCCCCCCACCCTCCTTTTGCGCTTGCTGTTCTGTGTCTGCTTTTCTTTAGGCAGCACTGGGAACCGATCCTGGGACCTTCTGGAGTGGGAGAGAGGCGCTCAATCTCTTGCACCACCTCAGCTCCCTGGTCTGCTACGTCTCTTCTTGTCTCTCCTCTGTGTCTCTTTTTGTTGCATCTTGCTGTGCCAGCTCTCTGCGCGGGCCAGCACTCTACGTGGGCCAGCTCTCCACTCAGGGCAACTCGCCGTGTGGGCCAGCTTGCCTTTCACCAGGAGGCCCCAGGAATTGAACCCTGGATCTCCTATATGGTAGATGGAAGCCCAATCGCTTGAGCCACATCCGTTTCCCTCCTTCAGTTTTGAGTTCTTTATGCAGTAGAATTAACACCTTGTCACGGTAGTTCAAGCCCCCACCCGTTCTTGCTCAGGAATTTTTCTCCTCCTGCTTAAAAATAAATGACATTATTTTCTGGGTTTTGCATACTTTTCTTTTTTAAAATCTTCATAGCTAAAAATCGTATTTTGAAAGCATTTAAAAATTTTCAACCTAATTAGTCCTTTTTTGTTAAAATTATCAAATTACATACATCAGTTAAATTTAGAAAACAGGATATTTGCTTGTTGCCCAAGTATTACTCACAGATTACTTAATTGCAGAGAGAAAATGCACATTTATAAAGAACTGGTAATCACACTAACCAAGTGATCAAATTTATTATCTTTACAACATGACATTATGCTTTCTGAATGCTGAATCTGAAGTATACACAGTATACCCTATTAAGTATTCTTGCCAAAAAGGTTTAACCTGAATCTCATCAAGCCTCTTTGGAGTTAACTTTGACTTTACAGGAAATGTAGGGGACAGAGGAACAAATCAAACAAAATGCAGAAATCCAGAATGTGAGATTGACAATAGGGCTAAACTGTTCAAAAGGTTAACATCATTAAAAATAAAGGGGTGGATTACTAGAAGATAGTCAAACGAGTATAGGATACATAGATGATTTCTTGGGGGTGTAAACTCAAACAACTAATAGATATACAAAGATAAGCACTCTAGAGAAATGCAAATGAAAACCTCAGTGAGATAATACTTCATACTCTATGCTACTAAATAAAAACTGAAAACACTGGGAAGTTGGCAAGGATTTGGGGAAATAGGAACCACCTATATGTTGCTTGCTGGTGGGATACTGTGTACATTCTTTTTAGAGAGCAATTATGTCATTTCATATAAAGTTGACCATTTGCATATCCTTCCATTCATCAGGATTCCACCTAAGAGTGTCTTCTAAATGACTGCCACTTCTTAAAGTGTGGTAGAACCAGACATTAAAGAAGTTTGCAAAAAGATGAAACTGTGTCACTCTTCTAAGTTTTGTAAAGTATTGTTATTTGTAAATGAATATTTAAACCTTTTTGAAAAAAAAAAAAGGGTGATTTTTATAAAGACTGAAAAGACATATGGCACAAATTGATCTTGGTTGAAAACAAAGCTAAAAAAGATATTACAGAATTTTCTTAGGTCTGAAACTTACACTGGGACACGCATACTTGAGTAATTATGAAGTTTCATGGCCTGCAACTTACTTTCAAATGATTCAAAAGTGAACACTAATTTCACACTTGCTTGTGATTTCCTTCACAAGAACACTAGGTGAATACAGATAAATGCACCCAGCTGAATCGAGCTGTGTAACACACAAAACACACATTCACCTCAATTCAGTCATGAGCCACAACCATCCATACCTGGTATTACAATTTTTTGTCAGATTGCAGATAACTCAGTAGTTATTACTTTATAATAACTCATTAGCTGCAAACTTACCACTCATTTACACAAACTTCAGGTGTTTTTCAAGGTAAAATAGCCTATTTAACATATCATTATTATTTTATTAGGTTCCTATCTTCTTGGTTGCTGATGAAGCTTTTGAGTGTTGTGCCCCTAACCACGTTTTCCCCATAAGTCGTGTGATTTCTGTTGCACAATTTTGCAGTGATTTCTAGGTACGAATGTCATGCTACAGAACCGATATAACAAAATGTAATTGTTGAATCTAGGTGAGGCATACACGGTATTCATACAATTCTTTAAAATTTTCTACACACTTGAAAATTTTTCCAAGAAGTTGAGGGTAGGGAATAAATAGCACTAAAGAAAAAAGCACATGAAGCCTCAGCCTTATATCTATCATATATCCCTTTTCACTCATTTATTAAAAGTATACCTTTTAAATGTTTAGCAGGATACATTTCCCTTTCATTGCTTTAGAATTATATAACTAAACTCTATCAACTTCTATTTGAGAGCTTTTTCATTTGCTCTTCCATCCCCTAAAACAAAGCTGGCTTAGACTAATTTGTAAGCTGCTAAAAAACCCATCAAACCACACACAAAAATAGTTAATGGTTTCATTTTTATCAAAGCAAATTTAATAGAACCAATGATTAGAAAAAATCTTTGTCTTGGAGGAGTTCTCTTTAAGAATTTTGTTATATTAACTATACATAGAACCCTGTGCTAAATACTGGATAAAAGTTCAAATATAAATAATTTGGGTTAGAGAAGTATTTTAAATTTCTAGGAGATATCTAATTCAATTGTTTTATGACAGCTAGAAAAATTCAAGAGCTTATCTTACGACAAACTCTTAATAATCCATTAAAATGAAAAATAACTGAACTACTAAATTCCAAACAATCCAACTATTAAGGACTATCAAACTTCAATAACATTGGTTCTGGCATAGACACAAAAGGAGCTTCTGATTGGTTAGCAGAAATCCTTTCTCCACTGATGTGAGAAGAGGGCCCCAGCAACTTTCTTTCCACTCCTTCTGAAATATTCACGAAAGGAGATGGCAGAAGACGTTTGAGTGTGTAGGCCAAATGTGTGGTCTACCTTAAAGTTCTTGCCTTTATCCAAGATAATCAGAAGCCATGAAAGTTTTTCCAAAATGGAGTGCCTGACAAGTTAAAAAAAAAAAAATCACTAACTACATTGTGCAGAATGTATTAGAAGGTGGCTAAAGCAAGGGCAAACACCACTTAGGACATTTTACACAATTCACGGTGAGAGATGATGGTGCTTTGAACAGGGCAGTGGCAATAAACATATTTAAAACATGTTAGCTAATCCCTTTTGTATAAATTAAATTTTACTATGTATATGTATACTTTTATTTTTAGAAAGAATTCCAAATTCACACAAGTACTTATTCTTGGGGAAACAGGTCAGGATAATAGGGTGGTGGAGGCTTTTATATTTTACACTTTATACCTTTCTGTAATGTTAACTTTCCAAACAACATATAAATTAGTTTGATATTTTTATGGCAATGACTATTTATCAAGGTTGATGAGCCTAATAGGTCATTTTTCCCTTCTGAATACTGTTAAAAAAAAAAAATTATAAACCAGTGGAATGGATAAATGCCTATATAAAGTATGTACAAAGGTGAAGAATGTACCCAGATTTAAGCCCCAAGTTAGTCAAATGTAAAGGTGAAGCAATGTTTTTTTTTCTTTATATATAGGTTTTTCAAGAGTATTAGAAAAAGAGAAAACTGCAGGGAGCAAAATAAATTAATCTGCCTTTTGAAACCAAGTATTTAATATTTTCATTAATGTGTCAATACAATTTCAAAAGCAAACGCCAGCTGGAAGCTCAAGCCCAGGAATTCATAGAAGAAACATCTTTCAAACAAGAAACACCAAGGCATTCTTCTTCCACTCCAGCTGTACAATTAGTGGCCATAATGGTGCCAGTCAGCCAGTTTATCCAGATTATCGAGTGTTTACCTGATAAGAGAAAAACTTGTTTCAAAACATGTATTGACAGAATTTTAAAGTTAGAAGATGCTTAAGGTAATTATCCCCATTTTACAGATGAGAAAAAAACTTTTAAGGATGAATTATCACCTTGATGATCAGCAAACAACATTATAAAAAAAAAAAAAAAAAAAAAAACCCTTCAAATAAATATGTCTTTTTGATCTTGTAGGAAAACTTGACATTTACAACATACACACACTCACCACATCATCAATCTTCAGAATGCTCCGGACAGTTTCAGTTGCCAAGGTCAGAGCACTGACTGAAACCAAGAGAGGCTGGACAACCAGCTCCTCCAAAATGTTGGAAATTCCACCCTGCAAATGAGTATACATATCAACAACGATAGGTCACCAGTATTCCTCTCAAGTTCCTTTTCAAACCTGGTTTTCCCTTAGTCCAGTCACTTTAGAATAAGATACTCTAAACTCTTCCCTACATTTGTAAGTTATATTTCAACTAAAATTTGGAAGAACTGAATTAATGCTGGATGCCCCCAATCCTAATTCCAAAACAAGTTCTAAGTATCTTTTATTTTAAAATATCCTGGCAAATGTATATAGACAATCGTAACAGTCTGGTGTACTCTTCCTTTATTTCTCTTAAATTTACCACCTTTCAGTTCTTATTACTACTATCTTAGTCCCCTTTATCCCAGGATTACTACTGATGAACTGATGGCAAGGTATCCTTGCCTCCAGGTACCCTCCTTAACATATACTTTTCATCACCTTGGCCTCTTGCTTAGAAAACATAATTGGCTCCGAACTACTGGAAAACAAAAACAAGAACTCATGCTTGCCTCAAAACTCAAGGGTCTCCTCATTCTTTCCTTTATCTCAACTTTCTAACCTTAAAGTCTACTACATCAACATCCCCTACCAAACTTGCATCTTCATAAAGCTTTTCCCTTACCAGACAGTACCCTCTCCTCTCGTGTTCTGTACCATTCAGAATATATCATCTTGTCAGATTTTTCCATCATGTATTATTTATTTCCTCAATTAAGCATTAATAAAAAAGGAAACATTACTGTTCTCTATATGCCACACAAGTACCCTAGTTGGTACTCACAGCAACAGCAATGATTAATATTGTTTACTACACGCCAGGCATTATTATAAGAGTTTTCCAATTAGTAACACTTTTAATCCTCACAACAGCTCTATCAGGGAATTATGACGTATCAGTGTTTTTACAAATGAGCAAACTGAAGCACAGCACAGACTAAATAACTTGCTAAAGTGGCAGTTAATAAATAATCCCTCCCACTTTAGGCATCATTTTCATTCTCAAGGGTATGCGTTAATTAAACTCGTATTTAAATTCAAGATTACTCTACTTTTAACATCTTTATATATTGTTTTATATAAAATGTTCTGTAAACATTATATATTTACAACATTTTCTGCAATAAAGACTAAATTACTGGGGGGCGGATGTGGCTCAAATGGTTGGGCATCCGTTTCCCATATGAAGGCACCTGGGTGCGATCCCTGGGACCTCCCAATAAAAATAAAAATATAGAAGGTGCACAGGCCGCCAAGCCCCGTGCGCCATCAGGCCCCACTGAGCCACGCAGCAAGATGACGACGTAACAGGAGAGTGACACAAGGGAGAGCCAAGACGAGACGCGCCAAAAAACAAAACAAAACGGGAACTAAAGTGGTGCAGGTGGTAGGGCACCTCTCTCCCACATCAGAGGTTCCCAGGATCAAATCCCGGTGAAGACAGTAGAAGGATGAGAAGAAAGGGCAGGAAACAAGACACAGAGAATTGCCCAGCGAATGGACACAAAACCAGCAAAAACGGAGGTCAGGGGAGGAGGGGTAAAAATGGATATAAGTA
>JAQZBX010063303.1:0-16715 GCA_029593785.1 Cabassous unicinctus | reverse complement strand
AACTCTGTTCTTTGCCTTGCCTTTTATATTCAATTCCCCACCCACCAGGGAGTGGGGCTTAATGCCCTACTGACTGACATGGCCCAGTCAACGCCCTAATCATAATTCAATCATGCCCAGATTAACAGATTAGATTACAGGCATGATCCAATTATATTTTTGGAATTCATAATTACATCAAATTCCCCAACGGTTACAGTTTCTTTCAATTGATGTTTACATCCCTGGACTACCCCTTTCAGCCACAATCCCATTCATAAACCAGCCATGTTAGTTATACTCACTATAATGTTTTACCATCAACTCTGTCCATTTCCACACTTTTACACATATGCTAATTGAAAATTCTACATATATTAAGCATCAGCACCCTTTCTCATTCCTTAAACTATCTCCTAGTAACATATACTCCAGGTTTTAACTCCATATGTTAATTTTTTAAATTTAAATTTTATTTTTTTCTAATATACTTTTTTAATTTTAAAAAAAGATGCTTAGATTACATAAATGTTACATAAAAATATATGGATTCTCATATGCCCCACTCCCAACCCCTCCCACATTTTCCCACATTAACAACATCTTTTATTAGTGTGATACATTTGTTACCAATGCTGAACACATTTTGGAGCATTGACACTAAGCATGGAGTATAGTTTACATTGTAGTTTACACTATCTGCCACAGTTTTGTAAGTTATGACAAGATATATAATGGCTTGTATCTGTCACTGCAATGTCATTTGGGACATTTCCCAAGTCCTGAAAATGCCCCCATGTTCCACCTGTTTTTCCCTCTCCCTCCCCTCAGAGCCTCCAGTGGTCACTGCCTCCACATCAATGATAAAAGTTCTTCCATTGCTAGAATCACAATAAGTCTAGAATACCAGTAAGTCTACTCTAGCCCATTGTTCATTCCCCAATCCTGAGGATTCTGGGATGGTGATGCCCACTCCACCTCTAATTGAGAGGGGGCTTAGATCTCATGGGGCAGATGGATGGGACTATCTTGCTTGCAGTTGTGGACCCTCTGGGTTCCTTGGGATGGTCATTGTCCATCCTCATCTCATTGTTAGTCATCCTGGGTGAGTTCAATGAACTGGAGGGTAGGGTGTTGCAACTCTCTTGAGATTCAGGGCCCAGCTGGCACATGGACAGCCCAAAGGTTTAAGTCTCTTGGACACACGCATATCAACTCTAGTACTAACTATAGGTTCATTCTTCATATTTAGCTCATATTAGTGAGACCATACAGTATTTGTCCTTTTGTGTCTAGCTTATTACACTTAGCCTAATGTCCTCAAGGTTCATTCATGTTATCATATGTGCCCAATTTCATTTCTTCTTACAGCAGCATCGTTCCATCATATGTATATACCACATTTTATTTCTCTATTCATTGGTTGATGGACACTTATGCTGTTTCCCTCTTTTGGCAATTTTGAATAATGCCATTATGTGTATCAATGTGCAAATGTCTGTTTGCGTCACAGTTTTCAGTTCTTCTGGATTTATTCCTAGCAGAGGGATTGACAGATCTTAAGGTAGTTCTATATTTAGCTTCTTGAGGTACTGGCAAAATGTCTTCCACAGAGGCTGCCCCATTCTACATTCCCTCCAACAATGAAGGAGTGTTCATGTTTCTCCACATCCTCTCTAACACTTGTTGTTTTCTGTTTTTTTTTTTTTTTTTAATAATGGCCATTCTATGAGGTGTGAAATAATATATCATTGTGGTTTTGATTTGCATTTCCTTAATAAATAATGATGCTGTGCATTTTTGCATGTGCTTATTGGCTATCAGTATATCTTCTTTGAAACAATGTCTATTCAAGTGTTTTGCCTATTTTTAATTGGGTTGTTTGCCTTTTCATTGTTGAACTGCCAGATTTCTCAATCTATTCTGGATACTAAACCCTTATCAGAGATGTGCTTTGCAAATATTTTCTCCCATTCTTTAGGCTATCTTTTTAATTTCATGATCAAGTCCTTTGATGCATAGCAGATTTTAATTTTGATTAGGTTCCACTTACCTAAATTTTTCTTTTGTTGCTTGTGCTTTTAGTGTAAAGTCTGAAAAACCTTTGCCTAATAAAAGGTCCTGAAGATGTTTTCCTATGTTCTCTTCTAACAGTGCTAATGTTTTGGTTCTTATATTTAGATCTTTGACCAAATTTAGTTTTTTTATGTGGTGTGAGGTAGGGGTCCACCTTCCTTCTTTTGCATATGGATATCTGTTACCCTAGCAGTACTTGTTGAAGAGATTATTCTTTCTCCATTGAATGGACAAGGCAATTTTGTAAAAAATCAATTTGCCTTAGATGTGAGGGTTTAAGTCCGAACTCTCAATTCAGTTCCATTGGTCTATATGTCAGTTCCCAGCCAGTACCATGCGATATTTATTACTATAGTTGTGTAATACATTTTAAAACCAGGAAATGTGAGTTTTCCAAATATGTTCTTTTTCAAGAGGATTTTGGCTCATGGGGGGGGCACTTATCCTTCATATAAATTTGATGAATGGTTTTTATATTTCTGTTGGGAAGGCTGGTGGAATTTTTATTGAGGTTACATTGAATCTGTAAATGATTTTGGGTTCAATTATCTTAACAATATTTAGCTTTCCAATCATGAACATGAAATTTATTTCCATGTATTTTTTATAGTTGTCCCTGTCTTTTATATCCTTGGTTAAATTTATTCTTTGATATTTGAATTTTTCTTTGCCATTTTAAACAGTTTTTCTTGATTTCCTCTAAGTATTGTTCATTAATCATGTATAGAAACACTATTATTTTTTCCATGTTCATATTGTAGTCTGCCACTTTGCTGAATTAGTCTATGAGCTCTGGTAGCTTTATTCTGGATTTACCAGAAGTTTTTTGATTTGGCATGCATATAGTTTTGAAGATTAAAGATTTAATTAATATATAATATTCAGAGAATTTCTCATATATATCAAGCACCCAGTAAATATTAGCTCAGATTCATGATGAGTTGATATATGAGATTGGTCTGTGGTCGCTTATGCCTTAATTGTCCTACTATTTGCAAAGGATCAGATTAAGAGTTCTAATATTACAATTAATTTTTTTGAGATTAAAATGTACTTGCAAATACAAGGTAGAACTACAATATCTTTCACTTGGATATTCACTTCTGCTACTTTTTTCTTGTCCACTAATAAGCTTTAGGATATGCACAGCTTAGTGAGAATAATGGCTTCAATTTTTTCCTGCCCCATTGATATCAACAATATTGGACATGAAATGGTTATACTGTAAAAATTCTGGACTCTCCATTGCTTAACTGCAAATATGTGTTATGGTTTCACATACCAAGAAAACTTTTTCTGTTTCTTACTCCAAACAAACAGAGCCCTTTCCAAATGATGAGCCCCAAAGAAAGCAGGATCAGTCTGCTAAGGTTTTAAAAGCACCAGGAATCCACAACTACAGATGGAATTTTTCATATTAGTTTGCAAGAAAGAAAGTATTTTCATAGAAATAAATTGCTTAAGACTTTCTAAATAATTTAAGAATTCAGAATGAGGTCTGAAAACAATGGAAAGATGTTGATGGGGGAGAGTGTGGGGGGGAAGCTGGTGGGGTATATAAGTATCCCCTATATTTTTTATGTAACATTTATGTAATCTAAGGCTTCTTTAAAAATTAAAAAAAAATTAAAAATTCTGCTGTAGATACAGTAAAATTAAGTTAAAAAACAAAGAGGAAAAGAAATATCCTCTAATTTCCTCATTCTATACCCAAATATTATTTTTGTAGAATGCTACTAAAAGTTAATTTTATCATGGTGCATTGCATATCTAATTCCTAACATAGAGCACGTTTTATTCACACATATACAACACACACTGACCGCAGAGATCCTCAAAATGGCCATTGATTAGCAGAGTATATCATTTAAATTCTAAGGCATTGATAAGAGGGTATCTGAGAAGTTGTTTTAGAAGATTAGTTGAAATTAGGAGAAGTTATTAGTAGATATAAGCAATTAAATAGAGAAAGTATCAGACTATGGGGTATGAGGGAGAGGAAAAATTCTTCATTTTCTGGCTGCTGTGTCCCCTGAAACAGTTTTAAACACAGAGGTGTATGGATCTTAGAAATGATTCATCATAATGGGGGAAAACAGCTCGAGGCCTTGTATTGAATCTGGTTTGACTTAGTTATGTTAAAAATGCAGGCAGGTATTTTTCTGTCTCCAAAAAACATCATTTTTGCCTATTCACAAATTTAGTTCTTTATGGCCTGAGGCAAACAATGTTAGGCCCGAGGCTAACTGGATGTAATGTGCTTCTATGATTTTATTGAAGGATTGGGAAGTAAACATTCTCAGAATAGAGAAAAGGTGAGAGAATTGTAACCATTCACATTTGTGTGGAGCAGAGGAGCGAGCTCATAACCAGTTTCAAATATCATACAGACAATTATATAGCAGAAACTTATCAACGGTTCACTTTCCCACACCGAGCTAATGAATAGAAAAGAAAGAATGAGATTTAAGTTAAGAAGAAGGAAAAACATTTTAAAAATATGGATTATTAGCAAGAGGATAAAGGTTGTAAAAATTTTCATAAATTTCTTCTCAGGGGTTATTAAATAGAATTTCATTTATCTTGCATTTCTGTAAGTTTATTCATAGTAGAGTCACATGAGAAAATATAATATACAACCTGGTTTATTTAGGTATATCAGCCCAAAAGTGAGTGAGTCAATGCTTTAAAAACTTATCACATTTGAAATATTTGCCTTCACTTGTCACACAAAATAAATAGATATTTGCTCAAAACATCTATGTGTAATGCCAAAATCCTGAAATACTGTACCTTCTTATTTGATTTAATACTCTCTATTTATGATTTTTGACAAATGTAAACTTGGTTACATTTTATTTCTTTGCATGTGGATGCATTATTAAATTATACCACATTAGCATTTTACCCTGAATTATAAGCAATTTTATGAATACATAGACCTTCTAAAATTAAACATAGCTATATTGGTTTGTTTTTTAGTTTGCTTGTCAGCTGATCAAAATACTTATTTTCTGTAGCTGGAAACAAACATACACTTTATATTTGCTTTTGTGACTTTAACAAGTGAAAATTCCTATGAACGCCTAAGTGATTATTATTCAATTCACTGTTACCCAAGTTTATCCCCCAGGGCTTTTTATCCAGAATCAAGACTAGTGAAGGTTTATTGCTAACTCCAAATGGTAGCTATCAGAGGTAAATGTGAGGCATTTTAAACATCTTACAATCTTTTATTAAAATATTTTTTTTAGAGAGGTTGTGAACTTGCAAAACAATCATGCACATAAGTGGAATTCCCATACAGCACCCCTCCACCAACACACTACATTGTTGTGGAATATTTTTACAGATTATGAGATAATATCATCCGACTATTACCAGTAACTATGGTTTATGGCGTACACTTGGAATATTTTTTCCATACCCCCCTATTATTAACACTGTACATCTTTGGCACTGATGCAAGAATATTTAATGTTAGAGTATTGGTGTTAACTACAGTTCATAGTTTACATTACCTGTATTTTTCCCATGTTTCTCCACATTCTTACCACCTTGCAATAGCGATGTACTTTTGTTCTAGTTCATAGAAGGACATTCTTGTATGTGTATTACTAACCACAATTCTCATCCACCTCTGGGTTCACTATGTTACTTAGTCCCTAGTTTATTCTCTAGCTTTCTTTCAGTTGACACTTACATCCCTAGACTAGCATGTTCAGCCACAATCATTTATAAACTAGTGACGTTAGTTACACTCACTATAATGTGTTCACATCAACTCCGTCCATTTCCACTTTTTACCATCAAGTTAATTAAAACTTTACAAACATTAAGCATCAGTACACCTTCTCAGCCCAACTCTTATTTTCTAGCAACCTAAACTCTTAAGTTTTAACTCCATGTGTTTATTCTTCATATTTAGTTCACATTAGTGAGACCATGCAATATTTGTCCTTTTGTGTCTGGCTTATTTTACTTACATAATGTCTTCAAAATTCATCCATCTTACCATATGTTTCCCAATTTCATTTCTTCTTACTGCAGCATAGTATTCTATTGTGTGTATATACCACATTTTGTTTATTCATTCATCATTTGATTGCCACTTGGGTTGTTTCCATCTTTTGGCAATTGTGAATAACACTGCTATAAACATAGGTGTGCAAACTTCTGTTTGCATCACAGTTTGCAGTATTTCTGGATATATTACTAGTAGAGGAATTGCTGGATCATATGACAGTTCCATATTTAGCTTCCTGAGGAGCCACCAAATGGTCTTCCACAGAGGTTGCCCCATTTTACATTCCCACCAACAGTGAAAAGTTCCTATTTCTCCACATCCTCTCCAGCACTTATTGTTGTCTGTTTTTTTAATAATGGGCATTCTATGCAGTGTGAGATGATATCTCATTGTCATTTTTATTTGCATTTCCTTAATAGCTAGTGATATTGAACATTTTTTCATGTGCTTTTTGGTCATTTGAATTTCCTCTTTGGAAAAATGTCTAAGTCTTTTGCCCATTTTTAAACTGGATTGCTTGCTCTTTTATTGTTGAGTTGTATGATCTCTTTATATGGAATGAAAATCAAACCCTTATTGGATATCTGGTTTCCAAATGTTTTCTCCCATTGAGTGGGCTGCCTTTTCACTTCTTGGTGAAGTCCTTTGAATCACAAAAGTGCTTAAATTTGAGGAGGTCCCATTTATACATATTTTCCTTCATTACTTGTTATTTTGGTGTAATGTTTAAGAATCCAGCACCTACCACCAGGGCTTGAACATGTTTTCCTGCATTTTCTTCTAGGAGCTTTATGGTTCTAGCATATATATTTAGGTCTTTGATCCATTTTGAGTTAATTTTTGTGTAGGGGTGTGAGATAGGGGTCCTCTGTCTTTCTTTTGCCTATGGATATCCAGTTCTCCTAGCATCATTTATTTAATAGACTGTTCTGTCCCAGCTGGGTGGGTTTGACAGGCTTTTCAAAAATCACTTGACCATAGATGTGAAGGTCTGTTTCTGAACCATCAATTAGATTCCATTGGTCTTATGTGTCTATCTTTATGCAGTATCATGCCTTTTTTTTTTTTTTTAACCACAATGATTTAAAGTCTGGAATTGAGAGTCCTCCAATTTTGCTCTTCCTTTTAAAGATGTTTCTGCCTATTTGGGGCCCCTTACCCTTTCAAATAAACTTGATTATTGTGTTTTCTGTTATTTTAAAAAATGCTGGTGGAAATTTTATCAGAACTGCATTGAATCTATATATCTATTTGTGTAAAATTGACATCTTAATGACATTTAGTCTTCCAATCAGTAAGCACAGAATGTCCTTCCATTTATTTAGGTCTTTTTCGATTTAGCAGTGCATTGTAGTTTTCTGAATACAAGTGCTTTACATACTTGGTTACGTTTATTAATAAATATCTGATTCTTTTAGTTGCTTTTGTAAATGGATTTTTTTTCCAGATTTCTTCCTCAGATTGCTCCTTATTAGTGTATAGAAGCACTACTGATTTTTGCATGTTAATCTTGTATCCTACCACTCTGCTGAAATTGTTTATTAGCCCCAGCAACTTTGTTGTAGATTTTTCGGGACTTTCTAGGTAAGGGGGCATATCGTCTGTGAATAGCAAAAGTTTTATATCATCCTTTCCAATGTGGATGCCTTTTCTTTCTTTCTTTCTCTCTCTTTTTTTTTTTCCTTATTGTTCTAGCTAGAGCCTCTAGCACCATAATGAACCACAGTGGTGACAGTGGGCATCCTTGTCTTTTTCCCAATCTCAACAGGAAAGCTTTCAATCTTTCACCATTGAGTACAATGTTAACTGAGGGTTTTCAGATATGGCCTTTGTCATGTTGAGAAAATTTCCTTCAATTCCTTTCTTTTGTAGTATTTTTATCAAGAAAGGATATTGTATTTGTCAAATGCCTTTTTGGCATCAATTGAGATGATCGTGTGATTTTTCTTCTGTGATTTATTAGTGTGGTCTATTATGCTGATTGATTTTTTTGTGTTGAACCACCCTTGTATGCCTGGGATAAAGCCCACTTGATCATGATGAATAATTTGTTTAATGTGTTGTTGGATTCAATTAGCCAGTATTTTCTTGAGGATTTTTACAACCATACTCATTAGGGAAATGAGTCTATAATTTTCCTTTTTCATAATATTTTTGTTATGGTATTTGTATTATGGTGATATTGGCTTCATATAATGAGTTTGGTAGCGTTCCTTCTTTTTAATTTTTTGGAAGAGTTTGAGAAAGATTGTTATTAAATTTTTGAATGTTTGGTAGAACTCACCTGAGAAACTGTCTGGTCCTGGCCTTTTCATTTTGGGGAATTGTTTGATGACTGTTTCAATCTCGTTGCTTGTGGTTGGTTCTTTGAGATCTTCTATTTCTTCTAGGTGTTTAGTGTAACCCTATAAGAAGGGTTAAGCCTCCAGACAGCTTAGGTTTATGTTATCCAGAGACTTATTTTATTCCTTTGCTAGGCCATCTCTTCCTGTTTCTTGGTATGAATTGTAATTTTTTGTTGGTGTCTTGGCATCTGGCTTACTAGATGTATTTATTCTGCGCACAGTTTCTTTCTTTAGTTTAGGGTTTTCTTGCCCTTTCTCCCTTGCTGGTGGTGTAGCAGGAGCTGTGGGGGTAGTCGGTGCTGTAACCTGTGGAGCCTGATGCTGCCCACATTGTCCCAGGAACTGATGAAGCTTCTCCCACCTTTCTCCTCTGCCAGGCATAGGGTCAGAGCCTCAGCCATGTGTAGTAATCCATGAAGTACAGGCCAAGACCATCTGTAGTTGCCTTGAGAGACTGATGAAGCTTCATGCCTGTTCCTCCCCTGCCTGGGCCAGGGTTGAGCCACAAGTGTGGGCAGCAAACTATGCCGTGCGTATCAAACGTGACCACAGTTGCCCAGGTCAACTGACGTAGCACCGGCCTCCCTCCTTTCCTGCCAGGTGAGGAGATGGACCCTGCAGTTGTCCAGAGAAGACAAGGAAACACAGTTGCCCTCCTACCCCATTGAGGGGTAGGGATGGAACCCCAGGCATCCAACTATCCAGTCTGTGCCAGCTGAAAATGCCTGCAGTTGCCCAGAGAGGCTGGTGCAGGTCTCCCCAGTTTCCTCCCTGCCAGATGAGGGAGGGGCTGGAGCCTAGGCTAGAGGTACAATCCGATCTGGGTGAAAGAAGCCCGTTCCTACCTTCTCTGTGATTTTCAGTCAGCCCCACTTCCTCTCATGCTGGAGGTGGAGTTAAAATGGCGGCTACCGGCCTCTTTTCAACTTGGACAGGTTCAACCTGTAGCTGTTCTTAGGGTTATACTTTAGCCAGCTTAATTTACTATTCAGGAGCTGAAATTGGTGTACAATGGAGTTTCCAATTCCAGCCACGGAATATCTCCCCAGGCAGCTTGAGCTGCAAGTGGAGGATGGGCACCAGCCTCCACAGAATGGAGGGCTCTACTCATGAATCCTCTTTGCAGAGGGGCAGTCTCCTCCTTCCATTCTTTCAAGGATGCTGCAGGATGCTCTTCTGGTCTCCTGGAGCCCCCAAACAGATGCTTTAGATAGCTCTGGGTGGTCATCAACTGCCCTGTAGCACAAGCTGACTCTGGGAGCTCCTTACTCTGCTGCCATCTTGCCGCTCCCCACTTAGCATCTTATAATGTTGAGTAGAAAATTGTTGTTGCCAGTTTATTAATTTATATTTAAACAATTGGTTGACATAAAAGCAAATTAAACATTTTATGCTGCATATTGCATAAAATAAGTAAAACAAACATTACCAAAGTATTACTAACTTATTTTATGTATAATCAACAAGACTGATGAGAAGTCATAAAGCAACTTTTCTTAGCCTTTTATACCATAATGATTTTTGATTACTTTCATGGAATAAATAAAGATCTGGTCAGTTTTCAATTATGTCCAGGGCAGTGTGACAATAAAAACAATAAACTACATTTAAAATTAGGGAACGTTTCATTCCCAGTGAATGCAATGGAAAAGTGGCCTTGGTGGGGTTCTCCTCTCATAGCCCATTTTTCGCTTTTACCTTTTTTCCTTGTCGTGCTTACAGGAGTTTCTAGCCCCATCGTGATTTCCTGCCAGCCATGTAAAGAAAGTCTGTTACTGTTTGTCCTCTTCAAAGACTGGTTCCATTCCATGGCTTATGGCTTTCCCATTTTGTCCCTGGTTCCTGCACCACCAAACTCTTGAATGTCCAGCATGGTCTCCCAGAAGCAGGGAATCTGCTTTGCAGTTCCAGTAGAGCTAATACCAGAGTCATACCCTTGCTTGGGTTTCTTGCCTCAGACACTAGTGTTTGGTGTTCAGCTCCAGCAGGCGCATATTCATCCCTCAGAGAAAGAAGGTGAAACTACCATTTTACATCAGTGATAATCTCATGACTTCCAGCTTCCTGAAACTTTTATATCTTTAGTATGAGGGAACGAGTGAGATTGAGAAAACAATTTTACATCCTTTTTCAAATAGTGAAAGGTAGTCTCATACTTACTGTCTTCATAACTCAGTTAAAATAAAAAATCTAGAATAGTTCAATTTTAATATCCACTTATATATAGTAAAAACTGGTGATTTTTGAGCAGAAAAAGGTAGAGGAAAGACCATTTGCTTGAATAAAGTTAAATATTTCATAACTATGTTTAGGGAGAACACTCCAATTAGCTGTTTCTGAAAGATGAATTTAAATTAGTATACATTACCAATGCATTTTTATGATGGAGTGGAATTGAATATCATTTTCTAAAACAACAATGTCTCAAGTATTGTATCCTAAAATACAGAAGTAAAATATAAATAATATGGATATGGATGTAGATGTAGGTATAGACAGATACAAAACACTTAGACACTGACATAGATATCTATGAATAGAAATATAGGTAAGAAAACTAGTGGAAGGGAGCTAGAGGGGAATCTAAAGACAATTAAGGAGCATAATTAGATGTTCCATACAAGGCAACCAATAAAATAGTCATCATTGAGCGTGGTAAGCTACCAGTAAATGTTCTGTTGATTTAACCTTTGACATCCTGATGATTCATTTATTAATCCACTTGACTGTTGTCAGTGCCTCAACCTTATGATCTCTAAGCCACCATCCAGATTAGGTTCTGGTAGAAAATAAGCAATTCTGCACCTGCATTTGAAAAACATAGCTTTTGCCATAAGTGGACAAACATCATTTTTTTCATGTAAGTCAAAACTGAAAGCCAGAATATATTTGAGAAGCACTCTTAATAATTATTAAAAGTTACAAACATGCCAAAAGAAAAATAGGCAAAAAAAAAAACCAAACAGGAAATAAATTCTAGAAGAAACCCAATTGACTAATAAATATAGTGAAAAATGATGAATGCAAATCATTAGGAAAAAAATAGATGCTATCAGATTGGCCAAAACTTAATAAGTCTGAAAATTTCAAGCTTTGAATCAAACAAGGAACAATTAGCAAAAATTACACATTGCTCTTAGGAGAATAAATAAATACAATTGCATTTATGAGAATGATTTTGGTCACTTTAAGTTGAATATGTGTGTTCTTTGCAACCCAGCAAATCTATTATGTTGTGTCAAAAATATTAAAAATATAATATAGCATTATATATTTTCACACATATATAGATAATGTATAAGAACATGTATGATGTTGATAAATACCAAATTCAGAATGCTATTAGCTCTGAGAAGGGTTGATGTAGGATTGGTAAAAAGATCACAAAGAACTACAATTGTATCACTAAAGTTTTATTGTTTTTCTAAATAGAGTTTGGAGATGGTGAAAAAGGAAGAAGTCTCAGCAGACGAAGATAGAAAGAGGAAAAAATTATATATAAGAAAATATTAAACCCTGACAAAGCTGAAGAATGATATATAGGTGTTCATTATATTATTTTCTAGGGATTTGATCCTGAAGTATTTCAAAGTAATAATAAAAACTTTAATTTGTGTCAAATGGATTGATAATAAGAGTTACATATTTAAGGCTTCTGCTTTTAGCTTCAAACTCCTGCCTTTCTCCATTTTCTGTGTTAGTCCCTTAGAGAAAGTTTTCTTCTGTTGTTATGTATTAACCTCAAACACATTTGCTTGACTAGTTCTTTTTCATGTTCTGAGAGCTTCCTTTTGTTCCTTAATAAAATATAAGAGGGTTTTCCATTTAAAAATTGTTCATTCTCATTCATTTTTCTAAATCACAATCTATAACTCAATCATTTCACCTGATTCACTACCCTCCTACTGCACCCCCAACACCCTGGCCTGAGATTATAAATATTTTGAAAACAAAACTACCACTCTACAGAAACACAATTGTTACCTACATAGTTCTTAGATCCTATTCTCTTTCTGGTACTAAGTATAATCCCCACTAAACATGTATATTGCAGGTTGGGATTTCCAGCTGTAGACACTGAGATAGCATTTGGAGTACAAGAGGTTTATTGAAAATACCAACATCTGTTAAAGGAAGTAGGAAGATTCAGGATTGGGCAGAGCAACAAGTTGAGCTGTGCTGTAGCTCCAGCAAGTCTTCCACCAATGGGGTTGGAAGCTCTGGCTTGTCTACCATTGGGCTGAGATGGCTGGGTCTTTGTACCCCCGCCTGGTTCACTCACGGGATGAAAGCTGTCCAGAGAAGGGTGTGACCTCTGACAAAGCAATTCAGTGAACTCTGAAGGAGCTAATGATTGGCAATTTCCTCCTGGCAGCATTCCCTGAAGGAAGGGAGAGAAGGCCCATCTCAGTCCGTAGCTCCCACCATGACTTGAGCAATACTTTTGTAGTGTACCTACCAGTTTTAAAAGCATTTTAAAAACTCAACACTGCAAATATTTAAAATAGTAAAGATAAATTTCTCCTCTCAGAAATGCAGTCTCCACCACCACTTGCATAATCTTAAAGAATGAGAAACAGAAACGGAAATTCCATCTTAAGTGAATTCAGGGAAAGCTGTAATTCCAAATTGCAGTATAATTCATTGACTCTGAAATGTTTTGAAGATCAAACAGGAAGATGCCAGGAATAAAACAAACAAAAAACAAAAACCAAGAATGCATATGGCTGCAGATATCAGAAAATATATCTGAGGAATGATATATAGGTGTTCATTATATTATTATTATTCTATTATTATTATTATATTATTATATTATTATATTCTCCAAATTAGAATTGTTGTATCATAAAAACACAACCCATGATCCTTGTTTGGAACAAGAGGCCATGGTGTGTGGCCTAGTGTTAAGCAATAAATAAAAAGACGAGTAACTTTCTATATCCTCATATAGAAACATTTTCAAAGTCACAATATTTGCAGGAAAAAAAAATGAGGTAAAGACCTGTGTAAAATACACTCCATTTATGTTAAAAGGAGGAAGATAATCTATATTAATGTTTGTTTTATAAAGTAGTAAGATTCCATTACAAACAAACAAGAATAATAATGTTACCTGGGTTGTGGAGAGTGCTTGCTTGAATGGACACCAGAGAAAGAGGGATTATTGAGACGTAATTTATATACAATAAGATTAACTCATTTTGTTGAGTTGCAGTACTGTTCAATGAAGATATTTCATCAACACAGAAAGTTCCATTTGCTCCTTTTAGTCAATGATTTTATATAAATTTTTTAAATTACCAGGTCAGTTTATCGACACACATACATACAAATTCTTCTGCGATACTGATTTGAGTTTCAATTTGGAGAGATTTGTCCAATATAAAAATAATGAATTTTAAAAATACATTTCCATGACATATCTCTCCCTTTATTTATATCTTATTAAATATTCTCAAGGATGTCTTACAGTCTTCCGTGTAAAGACCTTGAATATCTTTTGTTAAATTATTCCTTAATAGTCTATATCCTTTGTTTCTATTGTAAATGATACCTTACATTTCATTTTCAAATTCTTTTTGCTACTTTATAGTGGTGAAGATTATTTTTCTTTGTCTTGACCAAGCTACCAGCCTCACTCCTTAGCCCTAAGCACACTATTCTCTGCTCTGACTACCTTGAAATTAATCTGCAGCTGTGGGACTGCAGAAAGAAAGAAGGTAAAAAGACACCTCCAGATACTGGGGTTTCCAAGCTATGAACCTCACGCCTTACCTCCCCTCCCCTCTTCTGCCTGAGGGTTTACGGGTACTTCTCCATTCCCTTACCCTGACGGTAAAACTCAACCAAGCCCTGCCTTCCTCAGAGCTGACTGCTTCTCTCGCTCCCCTACCACGGCAACTGTCAGTGAAGTCATCCTTCCCTGTTTAACATTGTCCAGAGCAGTTCTCTTCTGCAGTTACTGATGCCACAAATCAGAGAAGATGGGTCAGACTCATTGCTGGATCCCAGGAGCCCAGGCGTACACCCCTGAAGGCTTTGTCTTCAGTTCTGCCTCGCCGATATCAGGTCCATGGTGAGTCTGACTCCTTAATTCGGTGCTCCAGACAGTCCATCTGTTAAAGCACGTTAAGGGCTTGACTTTGATTCTTTGTTTGCTTTTCATAGACTGAGGTCTCACAGGGCTTTTACTCTCTGACTCGTTCAGTTGAGTGGGACCCTTCCTGCCTCCTTCCTCCCTGACCCCCCTCCACTGGGTGGTTTTTTGTTGTTGTTGTTGTTGTTTTCCTGGTGTCCCTCTGGTGAGCAAGAACTTCCTGGAGGGAAGTCTCATTGTCTCATTTGACCCTTTCTCTTGAATGGGACTCTTCTGGCTCTTTTTGTTGCCGGGTTTTCTCTAGGTTCTTGGCTATGTTACAAAAAAGAATTTAAGTACACGCCAGTTTAGTTAGGCCAGTGGTTTACTAAGAAAATGAGAGAAGAGAAATGGGAGAAAATAACACATTATGGGTCCCAGGTATACTCGTGAATTTGTCCAGGCGGAGAGGAAAAGGGCTAAAAAGGGCTGATTTACAGATTACAAATCCCCAGGTGTACTTGCGTACTGGTCCAGGTAGAGCGAGAAAGGGCAGAAACAAGCCATTTAGCCTCTGTGCTTGCTTTTTAAATCATTACTTTTCCTGCCCCTTGCTAATATTCGAAGAAGGAGCCCCAGCAGGTTGCAGGATATCCAGGGCTTTCCCTTGATCCCTGATGATATCCCACTCCAAATGGGATATCCCATTTCAAATAGAGAATTCTTGCGAGGTTCTTCCAGCAGGCTTCATTGTGGGGTCTTTCTCTCAGGGATGGTTCCACGGCCACGTGTTCCCCCTTTTCATTCCCTAAACTAGGCTGCTCCATTATCGTGAGGCTTCTGGTTCTCTGTCTTCTTGTTGGTGGAGCTCTCATTTAACTTGTGGTTAGTCGTTTTGGAGCCTCACTCATGACAGGAAATTCTCAGTCTTTGAATTCTCCTTCTCCAAAGATTCCGCTGATTAGACACTTTCCCCTCTGGTGCTAACAGTGTCCACTTTCTTTCTCCATGGCAGGAGTTCACTGCGGACTCCCCAGAACCGCAAGGGCTTGAAACTCGAGATCCCGGGAGAGCTCATCTAAAACCTCCACCTTCTCATTATCCTAGACTCCTCCCTCCTTGTTTCACCACCTCCAACCTCCCTTTGCTCTCCCACTCCAGCCCCTCGGCTCCCTCGACACGGGAACTTCAGACTCTTCACCGTGGGGGCCCAGAGGTGGAACCACGTGAAGCCTGAATTGGTGAATTGGCAACAGATGGGATATTTTATCCACTCAGATGGAGTGTGCAGACAACCAGACAGCTGCTTGGTCTCTCCCAGTCCCTCACCCAAAATGTACTCCACAGCCTTCATAAGATTACACATCAGGGCAAAAAAAACCTTAAATGTCTTCTCCACAGATATTGGTTGAAAAGATTTAGCCCTTGTAGTAAACAAATAATCTTAACTTGTCTCATCTCTCAAGAACGCAAAATAAAATAAAACAAAACAAAATAAAATAAAATAAAACAGGGCAAAGACAAAGCCGGCTCTTTTATATAAACTAGTGAGTTTTGCATTTGTGGTTTACGTCAGGCTTACGGCTGAAATTTTTAGAACTGAGGCTACAGGCTTTCTGATTGTGTGTGTGTATATGTTTATGGATGTATGTGTGTTATATTTGTGAAATTTTCTTAATTCTGGCTGTTTTATAAGTTAACTTATAAAATTCCTAAAGGAGCTCTGTTCAAACTAACTTAAAGATAAATAAGCACTTATGTAAATTAAAGATTCCTAAAATCCCAGGAATTAAAAAAAAAAAACTGAACTTCTAATACATCCAATGTTTAAAAATGTGTTTAAAGAAATTCAACTTAACATAATTTAGGCAAATCTTTGGCAAACAAAACTACATTGTTGCCTTAATAAAAACACTTGTTAACAGTGTTAGGTAAAATACAAGCATACATTTTTATTCTGCTTGGGTGTGTTCTTCCTAAACTTATATGGGCTTACTGATCAAATAGGCTAGCATTCTGTCTATTATATGTTTAAGATGATAAAAATATAAATTTGCATTTAGCCAGATTGAGTCATTATTCTAAGTTTATTTCAACAATAATTGTGCTTTCTTTGTAGTATGCTAAAGGTAGATTCCAAGATCTGTTCATAATGTAGAAAATTAAGCTTATGCTAAGGTGTGCTTGCAAAGTGTGCAGGATATATTTT
>JAQZBX010063302.1:0-16714 GCA_029593785.1 Cabassous unicinctus | reverse complement strand
GCCTCTCATATGGTAAACGGGTGCTCTATCCATTGCGCCACACCCGCTTCCTGCCGTGAGGTTGCTGCATCAGCCCACCGCACCGCTCAGGCCGGCGTGCCCTCACAAAGAGGCCTCGGGATGCGAACCCGGGCCTCCCATATGGTAAACGGGGGCTCTATCCACTGAGCCACACCCGCTTCCCCAATCACCACTTTTAATTTCAGATTATTTTCATCAACCCAAAAAGAAAACTCTGTGCCCATTAAAAGTCATTTCCTATTCCTCTAACTTCCCAGCCTCTGGCAAGCACTAATTTACTTTCTGTCACTACGGATTTGCCTATTCTGGATATTTCATAGAAATGGAATCATACAATATGTGACCTTTTGTGTTGAATTTGATGGATATTTTGGTTGTTTCTACTTTCGGCTATTATGATTAATGCTGCTATAAACATCTGTGTATGAGTTTTTGTGTGGATATGTTTTCATTTCTTTTGGCTATATTACCTAGGAGTGGAATTACTGGGTCATATGGTAACCATATATTTAACATTTTGAGTAACTGACAAACTGTTTTCCAAAGTAGCTGCACCACTTACATTCCCCTCAGCAAGATATGAGCATCCAATTTCTCTACATATTTGCAAACAGTTGTTAATGCGGATTTTTTTAAAAATTATAATAATCATCCTAGTGGCTGTGAACTGATAACTCATTGTGGCTTTGATTTGCATTTCCCTAATGATTAATCATGTTGAGCATCTTTTCTTGTGGTTATTGGTCATCTGCAAAATCCTTTGCCAATTTCTTAATTGGATTGTTGTCTTTTTATAATTGAGTTGTAAGAGTTTTCTATATATTCTGAATACAACTCTTTTATATGTTACGTGTGTTACATACAAATGTTCTCCCATTCTGTGGGTTGTTTTTTATTCTCTTGATGGTTTTGTTTGTAGCACAAAAGTTTTAAATTTTGATGTAGTCCAATTTATCTACTTTTCCTTTAGTTGCTTGTGCTTTTGGTGTCATATCTAAAAAACAATTGCTTTATGTAAGGTCATAGAGATTTGCTCTATGTTTTTTTTAAGAGTTTTATAATTTTAGCTCTCACATTCAGGTCTTTGATCAATTTTGAATTAATTTTGTTTATAGTGTGACATAGGGATCCAATTTAATTATTTTGCATGTAAATATCCAGTTATACCATTTGTTGAAAATGCCATTATTTCTCCATTGAATTGTTTTGGCACTGTGGTTGAAAATAAGTTGATCATAAATGTAAAGATTCTGGAGTCAATACTATCCATTAATACATGTTTTTCCTTATACCAGCACCACACTATCTTGATTACTGCAGCTTTATAGTAAATTTTCTTCGAGGTTGTTTTGAATGGGTAGTGTTCTTTAAGTTTCTTTCAACTCCAATTTCATTAGATAATCACTTAAGGAACATCTGTAACGCACCTAAAACTTACATATATGTATGTCTTTTAATCCTCACAAAAACCCTGTAAGATAGTATTATGATTTTAGTATTAAACAGTCATATTTTCTAACATCTATTACATGCTGGGCATTGTGGATACAAGACACTAGGAACACAGGATGCAACATGATCCCTTTCCTCACACATAAGGAAATGGAGGTTCAGAATGGGTAGGTAACTCTCTCAAAGAGCACAAATGGATTACAATGCAATTCCTTTGACTCCAAGTCCATGGTCTTTTCACTATAGCAAGGCTGATAGGTTGATTCCTTTTGTGTAGTTCTTAAACTTTTCCTGCACTTTCTTTCTGACCCAGGCTAGGTGAGTGGCCACCTAAGTGGCATAAGGGCAAAAATAAATAATGGTTCTTTCAAACTTCTCAATTAGATGGAAGTTTAGTCATTTATTAAAGAGTATTTCTTAAGAATCTACTGTGTGCCAAGAATCAGTGATACAGCCAAGAATAGACAATGTTACTACCTTAACAAAATTTACTTTCTTATATAGGAGAGATAGAATAAGGAATTTAGCAAATAATTAATAATTACAGCAAATAATTGCAGATTTGAGGCAGGATAGAATAGGGAACTAAGGAGGAGAGGCAGAAAACCTAATAAATATCCACACAAACAGCACCCAGTAGGAAAAAAACTGGAGCAGCATCCTGCAGGATACACATAAGCAAATTATCAGGAGGCAGCTGGTGCCTGCTGACGTGCACCAACAAGTCATGGGAATGCAGCTTGCAGCATCTGCCCAGCAGAAAAAGGAGAAAAACAGGAAATTCCCACACTACCCACCTATTTTCATAAGCCCCTTTTGCAACAAACTCCAGCAGGGCTCAAGAGCAATAGCCAGGAGCCAATCACCACCAGATAGCAATCCCTAATCCCCTAAGAGAATCAAATCACCCGATAGAGTTTCCCTGCTTTGTCTCAAATATGCCAATCAGCACAGACACTGGAGTCCTGTACCCCCATAAAACAGGGGACCCCAGGGCAGAATTTTGCATTTCTCTCCCTTGAGAATGCCCGCTTACATTCCAAAGGCATACTTCTGTTCTCTTACTTTACTTTCCAATAAATTCTTTGCTTGCCTGATTAATTTGTGTCTCATCCTTGAATTCTTTCTCGTGATGAAGCCAAGAACCTAGACACTGGCTCTGATAACAGATGTTTTCAAAGGAAAGGAAAATGTGCTGTAAAAAGAAATAAAACAAAACAGCGTTACTATGGCTAAGAGATTTAAAATGGAGTCGGGAGGCTATTCTGAAGGTTGCTCTTAAGTAAATCTCAGCCAGATATCACAAACTGCCAAAGAATGCAAAGCCTCAAGTATCAATGTTCCTCAAAACCCTAGAGACTTCTGGACAACATAAACAAACTACAAGATAAAGAACTCCGTAAACTAACCTGAAAGACATTTCGAGTACCCCAAATATCTACCAACCACAAAAAACTTACCTCATCTTTTTCTTTAAAAACCCTTGCCTGGAATTGGCAAGATGAACATAATTTGGGTTGTTACCTGAATCTGTGCTCCCCAAACTGCAATCCTAAGACCCCCAAATAAATACCTTTGTTGCCTGGCAGGTCAGTTTGTTATTTCTCTGTTGACAGGGCCATAATTGAAAATATCAAAAACAACTACTTTAGATAAGAGTTTCACAGAAAGTCTCTGTGAAGAGTTAAAATTTTGCTAAGTCATTAGCAATAAGGCAGAACTAGCCCTATCAAGAGCATTCCAAGCAGAGAAAGCAGCAACAACAAAGTTCCTGAGGTAGGTATGAGCTAAGTTTACACTAGGAACTGGTAAAAAGTCATTGCGACTGGAGTGTGCTGAGCAAAATGGAGAGTAATAATGGAGAGGTAAGCATGCAGTAACCTGCAGAGCACTGTAGGCCACCTGAGAGATTTTATTCAAAATGTGTTTTATTCAAAATACAAAGGGAAACCATTAAAGGGTTTTAAATCAAAGAATGTTATCTGATTTATACTTATAAAGGACCCTCTGGCTGATATGTAGAGAATGGATTGGTGTGAAAGGTAAGCAAGACCAAAATCAGGTAGTCCAGTTAGGAGGCTCTTGTAGCTGTTAAAATGAAAGAAGGATGTCTTAGAGTAGGATGGTACTAGTGGAGATAAGCGGAGAGAAGTAAACAGATTCTAGATGTATTTTGGAAGTAGAATTAACAGACTGACACTCAAGTTTCAGGCTTTAATACCTCATTGGATGGTGGCACCATTTACTGTAATGGAGAAGAGCAGAAGAGGACTAGAGAATACATAAGTGAAAAAAAATCAATAATTCCATTTTAGACATGTTAAGTTTGAAATGCCCATGAGAGATACAAATGGCAATATCAATAGGCACTTAGGATAAGGGTCAGACTCTTCCATCAAGAAAAGCAGTTGAGGAAGAGAGCTTACATTCCTACAGGAATCCTGAGTCCCTGGGCATTGGGACAGGTACCAAATGGAAGAAAGCCATTGTCCTGGGGAGCACCGAGAGACAAGAATCAAGACCTAGCAGTGCTATTTCAGCTCATCTTGTCAAATACTTATTGAGTACACAAATACTTATTGAGGCTACTCTCAGGTATTAGGAAGAGGCATGAAATTGAAAAGAGTAGACATGGTTTAAAATCTTGTGACTTTTGCAAAATTTAAACTTCTTTGATTTTGCTGGACAGTTGTGAAGATTAAATGGAATAATTCATTTGAAAGCATTTGGCTATGTAAACATAGGTTCATATTATACATTATGGGAATAGGCATTATTATGAGCAATGAATGTGAAAAATTCCATACACATATACTATTTCTTTCTGAAAACAACCAATGACTTTGATGTTGACTTAATGTATTCAAAATAAATGTGTTTTGCCCTGCACAGACCAGCTTTTTATATCATGCAGGCAAAGCAGATCAGGACAAAATGATACCCGGGAGATTAACATGTGTACCCTGAGCTCCCATGTGGGTGAAGAACAACCCTTAAAATCAACATTTCTCAGCAGATCTTTACCCTGATTGCATGTGACCTTGACTAACAGCCACAGAATGATTACATTGGCTGCAATCTCTTTGCTATTGCACCACAAACACATCAGGGTGTCATCTGAATATCTTGTCTCTTCCTTTAAAGCTCCATTTGTCAGCATTAGCCCACAACCTTGGAAATACATGCCATTGATGGTTTCCTTTCCTTTCTATTCAGTGGCATAGTCTCACTGCTTCAACAAAATAAGCTTTCCCAATCCCATCCCTTTGCTCTACCCATATAGGAAACAGTTTTTCTCAAACACTATGTACTTTCACATTGTCAATACTTTATTATTACAAAGGTTCCTTTGATGTAGAATATCACCTTCCTGTTTATCTACTATTACAATTTACAGGCTCAGAGAAATGTAAATTACCAATTCTCCTCAAAATGCACAAAAGAATTCATTGCATCTATATCTATATTTCCATTTCATTCTATTTTTAATTCAGTATACTTTTTCAACAAATATTTATAAATACTTGCTGAATGTCAGAAGCCTTGAAAATGCAAATGACAGAAACCTAAATCCAAGTAGCTTAAACAACTAGCTCACCTTGTTTTCATCCTCACCTATACCTCCATTGTACTTTATTTATAATTCAATATAGTCAACAAACATTTATAGAATACTTGCTGAATGTCAGTAACAGAAACTCAAATGATGCCAATGACAGAAACTCAAATCCAAGTAGTTTAAACATACTAGCTCACCTAACTAAAAGTATAAGTAAAAACATGAGATCAAGAGCTTCAATGTTATTATTAATGTTATTAGTAGTCCATCTCTCTTCTAGACAGGCTGTGTGATGAGTAGGCTCACGTGTCAACTTGGCCAGGTAATGGTGCCCAGTTGTTTGGTCAAGCGAGCACTGGCCTAATTGTTACCATGAGGACATTTCATGAGCTTAAATCATCAGTGAGTTGATTACATCTACAATCAACTGAGGAGATTGCCTTCAGTAATGAGAGATGTCTCATCCAATCAGTTGAAGGTCTTAAAAAGAGAAGTGATTTCAGCAGTCACAAGAGAGAATTCCCATCTCTACTTCAGACAGCCAGCTCTCCTAGAGAATTCATGGAGGACTTTCTTTGGAGTTCCTGGCTTGCAGCCTGCCCTATAGAATTTGGATTGATGCATCCCCACAGTCGTGTGAGATGATTTTATAAAATTTCATAATATTTACAGATATCTCCTGTCATTTCTGTTTCCCTAGAGAACCCTGATTAATACAGCCTGAAATAGAGCCTGAGACAGAGATTCTTAGGAAAGTGATTTAATAAGGGAGTGATTTAGGGAAAAGCTGCATGAGAAAAAGCAGGTTAGGGCAGGGGAAGAAAGCTAACTAAGGATGCAGTCTCAGCTGGACACTAGCTTTAGCCTGGTCCCAAGGAGAGATCTGGAGCATAAATCACACCAAAGAGTTTGACCCTTCTTTGGGAAAGGGGACCCACCTTCATTCCCCCTTGTCAGTCAGTTAAGAACTGAGGACTGTGGAATGGGGAAGGATTGTGTTAATCTTCCAGGTGAAGGAGATGAGGGTGGGGCACCAACAACATCTACACAATTTTCTCCTCTAAAGTGCTGACTGGAAAGTTCCAGGGAGAACTCTATTGTATGCAACTCTTCTGCAAGACAGGTGGGGTCAGAGCCAAGCAAGCCAGATGCAGTGTATGCTTTCCTGGAAAGAGGGTCCTTTTATCAAAGAAAGGGAAAGAATGCTAGGTAGCAAAGATAAACATCCAATCTACCTACCATGTACCAGGCATTCTTAGGGGCAAGGGATACAAGCATAATTTTTTAAAATGTGGATGTCCCTGTCCTCATGGAGCACATTAGTTTTGTTTAGTGGCAAGACACATTCACAAGAAACCACTTTGGTAAAAGAAGTATAGATTGCTTTAGACACATTATATAGGAGGGGCCACCTCACTCTTCTAGAGGGCCCATATTTTATTCAGTTTTATATCTCCAGTGCCAGATAGTAACTGGAATATTATTAGTGTTTAATGAATACATGCAGCTTGGTATGTGGATTCAAGGATTTGAGGAAGGCAGTAACACCTCTCCAGAAGTTGTCTCTTCAAAGTTTTGGAGCCACGCATGCGAGAAAATCACTCACTTCTTTACGGACGCATTATGCCTTGAGTGGCATTATTATATCTGGCTCCTAATGATTTTTTTTTTAATATTCCCAAATTCTGAGGCCATTTTCAAAGGGTAGATCTGCCAACTTAGAGGATATTTAATTTCTCTCAGTTTAATTCAACATATAATTCATTGATTATCAACTCTGTGTTCAGAGAGTGCTAAGTGTTAAAAATGATACAGAGATCAATAAACCTTAGTACCAATAAGCTAAGAGTTTAGGACTGTTGCCTAGTAGGTATAAATATTATGTCAGGTAATGGGGAGGAATATAAATTTCATTTTGTACGTTTTCTGGATAGCTGAAAGAAATTCCCTAGTCTGCTAGGGTAATTGCAGGTTTTTAAATGTGCATTTGATCATATTCAGTAGTGTCACTTAATCTAAGACCAGGACAAAAACCCAAAGAGAGAAGCTTTTACATAAGTGCTCTTAAGACAGAAATAGCAGCACAGCCATCCTTGACTTTCATCTCTTTCTTACTCCCAAGATCTAGTCCAACCTACAGATCAAATTTTCATGCCACAATCCTAGTCCAAGTCACCCTCATTTCTCAACTGAACTCACTCGTATCTCTCACGAAGAGGAAAGGGATTTCCAATATAAAAGTGATGCACACATAGTAGGCATCTGAAACATGTGTGCTAGATCTGAACTGATGCTATGTCAATGATGCCCTATATATTAGGATGGGCAGGAGAGGCACCTGGGATGCAGGGAAATAGCACTAAATTTATCATAGAAGATTTGGCCTTGAATCCCACTTGTGTGTGATATCAGGCAAGTCTCCAAATAACTTTTCTTATATATTCTAGATTTTAAACCCTTATTGAATATGTGTTTCCAAATACTTTCTTTCACTCTGTAGTTTGTCTTTTTACTTTCATGATAAAGTCTTCTGATGTATAAAAGTTTTTTATTTTGATCAAGCCCCACTTGTCTATTTTTCCTTTTGTCCTCATGCTTTTTTTGTGTGAAGTCTAAGAAACCATTGCCCAACACAAGGTGCTGAAGATGCTTCCCTATATTTTCCTCCAGGAGTATTATAGTTTGGGTTCTTATATTTAGGTCTTGGACCCATTTTGAGTTAACTTTTGTATATGGTTGTGTTTTAGTTTGCCAAAGGGGTGCCAATGCAAAGTATCAGAAATGTGTTGGATTTTATAAAGGCTATTTATTTGGGGTAAAAGTTTACTGCTCCAAGGCCATGAAAAGTCCAACTCAAGGCACCATAAGAAGTGCTTTCTCACCCAAGTCAGCTGCCATCTGTTGAACCAAAATGGTGGGCCATCTCTGCCAAATTTTCTGCCTTTCCCTCAGGGCTGAACCATCTCCCCTTGAGCTGCTCTGTGGTCCCAGTCTCTTGGGGCTTTGTGCTTAAGCAATCACGTAGTCCTTTCTTTCCTGGCATAGGGCTTGTCTCTTCCTGGTTTCCTATATCAGTCTTGGCCAGGGGTTCTTAATCTTTTTTGTTCCACGGACCACTTTGCCAGTCAGGTGAAAACCACCTATCCCTTACTAAGTCCACACTACACTGTGTATTATTTAATAAATATACCACACCCACACCAATACATCCCCACAAGAATAATGTTTTTTTGAATCTCAATTCAAGCTCATGGACCCCTTATTAAGAACCCCTGGTCCTGGTCATTCTGCTCTCTTCCCAAGCTGAGCTGTAAGCTATCAGGCAAATGACTCATCTCTCCTCAGGGCCTCAGCTGTTTGAACCTCCTCCTTTCTGTCTCATGGCAGGATCAAAAATGACAGAGCTCTCTCTTCCTTTGTCTGCCTGAGTGAGTTCATTTATATCAGACCCAGAAAGGCGGTGGGGACTCGGCCTGAGTCACACCTCCATAATGTAGTCCAACAAAAAGCACTACAGCAATCTTAACATGTAATCTAATCAAAGGCTCCTCAACTGAATTTAATACAATTAAAGGTTATCACACCCAGAGGACTATATTAGTTTACAAACATAATCTTTCTCTTTTTGGGATTCATAAAACAATCTCAAACAGTCACAGTGTGAGGTAGAGGTCAACCTTCATTCTTTTGCATATGATTATCCAGTTTTCCCAGCAACATTTCTTTAAGAGACTATTCTTTCCCCATTGAGTGGCTTTGGCACCCTTGTCAAAAATCAATTGGCCAGAGGGAGGGGCAAGATGGTGGCTGAGTAAGGAGCTCCTAGTGTCAGCTCGTGCTACAGACAGTTAGTAATCACCCAGAGCTATCTAAAGCACCTGTTTGGGGGCCCCAGAAGACCAGAAGAGAATCCTGCAACATTCTTGAAAGAATGGAAGGAGGAAACTGCCCATCTGCAGAGAAGTTGCATGAGTAGAGCACTCCACGCCACGGAGGCTGGTGCCCACCCTCTACTGGTGGCACAAGCTGCCTGGGAAGCTATTCCACGGCTGGACTTGGAAGCCCCATTTCCCAAAAATGGGGGAGGAATAGACAGCTGGCCACTGACTTCAGCTACTGATTAGTAAATTCAGCTGGCTAAAGTATAATCCTAAGAACAGCTGAAGTTTGAACCTGTCCAAGTCAGAAAGAAGCTGGTGGACACCATTTTAACTCCACCCCTGGCATGAGGGGAAGCAGGGCTGATTGAAAATCACAGTGATGGTAGGGACCGGCTTTGTTCCACCCAGGTTGGACTGCAGCCCTAGCCTAGGCTCCAGCCCCACCTCTGGCAGGGAGGAAGCTGGCAAGACCTGTACCAGCCTCTCCAGGTAACTGTATGTGCTTTCAGCCAGCACAGACTGAACAGTCATTCACCTGGGGCTCCATCCCTGCACCCCAATAAGATAGAAGAGGAGCTGTGTTTCCTCAGCCTTTCTGGGCAACTGCAGGCACTTTCAGTCCACACAAACTGGTTTGTTGAGTGCCTTCAATTCCATCTCCACCCCTCTATCCCCATAGGATAAGAGGGGGCTGGTGTTTCTTCAGCCTCTTTGGACAACTGCAGGCACTTTTTTATCCAGCCAGCACAGACTGGATACTTGGACACCTGTAGCTCTATCCCTGCCCCCCAATAGGTTAGGAGGGGAGGTATGTTTCCTCAGCCTCTTCGGGCAACGGCAGGTGCTTTGGGCCTACATGAACTGCTTTGTTGAGCATCTGTGATTCCATCTCCACCCCTACCCTCCCCCCATAGGATAGGAGGGGGCTGGTGTTTCCTCAGCCTATCTGGGCAACTGCAGGCACTTTTGGCCTACACAAACTCAACTGTTGGGTGTCTGTGGCTCTACACCCACCCCCAATAGGACAAGAGGGGGCCGGTGTTTCCCCAGGCTCTCTGGGTAACTGCAGGTGCTTTTGGCCCACACAGACTGACTAGTCGGACACCTGTAGCTCCATCCCCGCCCCCAAGTAGGATAGGAGGAGCCTGGTGTTTATTCAACCTTTTTGGGCAACAGAAGGCACTTTTGGCCTGCACAGACTAGACTGATGGGTACTTGTGGATCCGCTTCCACCCCTCAGTAGAGTAGGAAGGGTCTGGTGTTTCCTCAGCCTTTCTAGGCAATGGCAGGCACTTTCAGCCTACATGGACTAAGCTGTTTGTTGCCTGTGGATCCACCCCCACCTGACAATAAGATTAGATGGGGCTCGTAATTCCTCAGCCTCTCCAGGCAATGGCACTCACTTTCAGCCTACAGGGACTGAACTGTTGGGTGCCTGTGGATCCATCCCCACTCCCAAAGGGCAAAAGGGACAGTACTCCTTCAGGCTCTCAGGGCAACTGCAGGCGCATTTGGCACACATGGATTAAATTGTTGGGCACTCCAGAAGGTTGATCCCCTCCCCTGGCAAGGAGAGAGAGGGGGAGCAGTGCTACATCCATCTACTTGGACACCTGCAGTCATTTTGGACCCACACAGCATAGACTGTGGCCCACACCTGCAACACCCTCCTTATACCAGGCAGGAGAGGAAGGGGCATGAAGCTTCATCAGTCTCCAGGCAACTACAAACAGTCTTGACCTGCATGACTTAGATTATTACATGTGGCTGCAGCTATGTCCCTACCCCTGGCAGAGGAGAAAAGTAGGAGAAGCTTCATCGGTCCCTGGGGCAATGCAAGCAGCTTCAGCTTCCACAGTTTACAGTATCAATTACATCCTTGGCACCTACTACATAACCAGCAAGGGTGAAAGGGCAAGAAAGTCCTTAACTAAAGAGAGAAACTGCATCCAGAATAAATATATTTGGTAAGCCAGATGCCAAGACACTAACAAAAAATTACAATTCATACCAAGAAACCGGAAGATATGACCCAAACTAAGGAACAAGATAAGCCTCCAGATGACATAAAGGAGTTGAGACAACTAATCATATTGAACTAATATGTAAAAACAAATCTTAATAAATTCAATGAGATGGCTAAAGAGATTAAGGATATTAAGAAGACACTGGGTGAGCACAAAGAAGAATTTGAATGCATACATAGGAAAATAGCAGATCTTAAGGGAATGGAAGGCACAATAAATGATATTTAAAACACACTAGGGAGGCGGGTGTGGCTCTATCAGTGGAGCTCCCGTTTACCATATGGGAGGCCCCGGGTTCGCTTCCCGGGGCCTCCTTGTGAGGGCAGGCTGCCCTGTGCGGTGCGGTGGACTGATGCAGCAGGACCTCGCAGCAAGGGGGAGATAAGCAGACACAGAAAAAACACACAGCAAATGGACACAGCAAACACAAGCAGCAAGGGGGGCATAAATAAATAAATAAATAAATCTTAAAAAAAAAACAAAAAAACACTGAAATGCGAATAGTCTCGCTGTCCTGATTTTGTGATAATCAGGGTAGGCTAAACATTTGCTATATTAGAAACCGTGCATGTGTCCCCAGACCTAGTTTTTCTCTCTAGGTCTGGTTTTTAGAATGCTGGTGATAAACTAAGCCTGATTTATTATATGACCATCCTATATGGAAAATGACTGTAACTCTAGGTATCTTTGGTCAACCTTAAGAGATATAGCAGGGGGGCAGAGGTGGCTCAAATGGTTGGGCATCCATCTCCCATATGGAGGGACCTGGGTTCGATCCCTGGGACCTCCTGGTAAAAATAAAAAAAAGAAATATATAGAAGGTGTGCAGGCCACCATCAGGCCCTGCAAGTGGGTGAGCCCCCCAGGCCCCATGTGCAGGTGCCATCAGTCCCTGCAAGCCACGCAGCAAGATGATGACGTAATAAGAGAGTGACACAAGGGAGAGCCAAGATGAGATTCACTGAAAAACCAGGAACTAAGGTGGCACAGGTGGTAGGATGCCTGTCTCCCACATCGAAGTTTCCAAGGATCAAATCCCAGTGAAGAAAGGAGGAGAAGGATGAGAAGAGAGGGCAGGAAATGGACACAGAGAATTGCCCAGCGAATGGACATAAAAACAGCAAAAATGGAGATGGGGTAAAAATGGATAAAAGTAAATTAATTAATTAATTAATCCTTTTTTAAAAAGTAAGATATAGACTATAATTAGTAGTAATACTTTGATGATGCTCTTTCATAATTTGTTAGCAAATGTTTCACAACAATGCAAAGTATTTGTGGTGGGATGATGTGTGGGAGCCCTGTATGATGTTATGCATGTTTGTTTTGTAAGTTCACAATGTTTACTGAACACTTATTGTTTATGTATGTTCATGTGAGAATGATATACTTCAATAAGTTGTTTAATAAAATAAAAATAAAATAAAATAAAATACACTGGAGGCATAAAAGAGCAGATTTAGGAGGCAGAAGAAAGGATCAGTGAGCTTGAAGACATGCCCTCCAAAAGTGAGTGTACAAAAGAACAGATGAAGAAAAGAATGGGAAAAAATTAAACATGGACTCAGAGAACTAAATTATGGCAAGAGACATGCAAACATACATGTCATGGGTGTCCCAGAAGGAATAGGGGCAGAAAGAATATTTGAATAAATAATGGTAGAAAATTTCCCAACCCAAATGAAAGACAAAGATATCCATGTCCAAGAAGCACAATGTACTCCCATCCAAATAAATCTGAATAGACCAACTCTGAGACACATACTAATCAGAATGCCAAATGCCAAAGACAAAGAGAATTCTGAGAGCAGTAAGAGTTATATGCATAACATATAAGATTAAATGCCAATTTCTCATCAGAAACCATGGAGGCAAGAAGGCAGTGGTATGATATATTTAAGACACTACAAGAGAAAAACTGCCAGCCAAGAATCTTATATTCAGCAAGATTATTTTTCAAAAATGAGAATGAGTTTAGACTATTCACAGATAAACAGAAACTGAGAGAGTTTGTAACCAAGAGTCTGGCTTTGCAGGAAATACTAAAGGGTGTGCTACAGTCTGAAAAGAAAAGACAGGAGAAAGAGGCTTGGAAGAGAGCCTAGAAATGACAATTATAACAGTAAAAGTAACCAAAACTGTAAAAAGAGTGGTGAAAATAAATATGACAGATAAAACCCAAAGGTCAAAATGGGTGAAATAAGAACTGCATTTACAGCAATAACATTGAATGTTCATGGATTAAACTCCCCAATCAAAAGACACAGACTGGTGGAATGGATAAGAAAATATGAGCCATTTATATACAGTCTGCAACAGACTCACCTTAGATGCAAGAATAACAATAGATTGAAAATGAAAGGCTGGAAAAAGATATTCCATGCATGTAACAACAACAACAACAACAAAATCTGGAGTAGCTATACTTATATTGGATGAAATAGACTTTAAAAGCAAAATTGTTATTAGAGACAAGGAAGGACATTATTTATTTTAAAAGGAGAAATTCTGGAGGAAAATACAATCATAAATGTATATGCACATAACCAGGATGCTCCAAGATACATGAGGAAAACATTTGGAAACTTATGGGAGAAATAGATATCTCTAAAATAATAGTTGGAGACTTCAATACACCACTCTCAGAATTGGACAGAACATCTGGACAGAGGATCAATAAAGTAACAGACAGCTTGAATAATATGATAAATGGACTAAACCTAATAGACATATAGAGAACATTACACCCCAAAACTCAGGAAATATATTCTTCTCAATGCTCACAAATCTTTCTCCAGGATAGACTATATGTTGGGTCACAAAGCAATTCAACAAGATTGAAATTATACAAAACACTTTCTCTGATCATAATGGAATAAAGTTGGAAATCAACCAGAGGTGGAAAAAGGGAAAATTCACAAATATATGGAGATTAAACAACACCCTCTTAAATAATCAGTGGGTCAAAGAAGAAATTGCAAGAGAAATCAATAAATATCTTGAAGCAAATGAAAATGAGAACACAATATATCAGAACCTATGGGATGTAGTGAAGGCAGTGCTGAGAGGGAAATTTATAGCCGTTAATGCTTGCATTAGAAAAGAAGAAAGAGCAAAAATCAATGACCTAACTACACAGCTGGAGGAACTAGTTGGTTGGTTCTTCGAGAAGATTAACAAAATTGACAAACCCTTAGCTAAACTGACAAAGAAAAAAGAGAGAAGATGCAAATAAATAAAATAAAAAAGCAAATCGAGGACATTACTACAGACCCCACAGAAATAAAAGACATCATAAAATAATACTATGAACAACTGTACGCCAACAAACTAGACAATGTAGTGGAAATGGAAAAGTTTCTAGGAATGTACGAACAACCTACACTAACCCTAGAAGAAATAGAAGACCTCAACAAACCAATCACAAGTAAAGAGATTGAAACAGTCATCAAACAACTCTGCAAAATGAAAAGCCCAGGACCAGATGGTTTCACAGGTGAGTTCTACCAAGCATTGAAAGAAGATTTAATACCAATCTTACTCAAGCTCTTCCAAAAAAATTGAGCAAGAAGGAACACTGCTGAACTCATTCTATGAAGCCAATATCACCTGAATATCAAAGCCAGATAAAGATATCATGAAAAAAGAAAATTACTGACCTATTTCCCTAATGAATATTGATGTAAAATATTCTCAGCAAAATACATGCTAATCAAACCCAACAACACATTAAACAAATCATGATCAACTGGATTTTATACCAGGCATGCAAGGTTGAATCAACATAAGAAAATCAATCAGTGTAATACAGCACATTAATAAATCAAAGAAGAAAAATCACACAATCCTATTGATTGAAGCAGAAAAGGCATTTGACAAAATACAGCATCCTTTCTTGATAATAATACTCCAAAAGATAGGAATTGAAGGAAACTTTCTCAACATGATAAAGGCCATATATTAAAAAACCCACAGCTAACATTGTACTCAATGGTGAAAGACTGAAAGTTTTCCTATTGAGATCAGGGACAAGACAAGAATGCCCACTGTAATCATTGTTGTTCAATATAGTGCTAGAGGTTCTAGCTAGAGCAATCAAGCAAGAAAAAGAAATTAAAGGCATCCAAATTGGAAAGGAAGAAGTAAAACTTTCACTATTCACAGATGATATGAAACTATACCTAGAAAGTCCTGAAAAATCTACAACAAAGCTGCTAGAGCTAATAAACGATTTCAGCACAGTGTCAGGATACAAGATGAAAGTGCAAAAATCGGTGGTGTTTCTATACACTAGTAATGCACAATCTTAGGAGGAGGTCAGAGAAAAAATTCCATTTACAGTAGCGACTAAAAGAATAAAATATTTAGGTTAAACTTAACCAAGGATGTAAAGCAATTGTATTCAGAAAACTAGAATGCATTGCTAAAAGAAATTTTAAACAGATCTAAATAAATGGAAGAACAATCCATACTCATGAGTTGGAAGACTAACTATCATTCGGATGTCAATTCTACCCATATGGATATACAGATTCAATGCAATCCCAATAAAAATTCCACCAGCATTTTTTTTAAAATGGAAAACATAATTATCAAATTTATTTGGAAGGTTAAAGGGCTCTGAATAGCCAGAAACATCTTTAAAAGGAAAAGTAAAGTTAGAGGATTCTCAGTTCCGTACTTTAAATCATATTACTTAGCTACAGTTGTAAAAACAGCATGGTACTGGCATAGAGCTAGACACATAGACCAATGGAACCAAACTGATGGTTCAGAAACAGACCCTCACATCTATAGTCAAGTGATTTTTGACAAGCCTGTCAAACCCACCCCACTGGGGCAGAATAGCCTATCAAACAAATGGTCTGGGAGAACTGGATATCCATAGCCAAAAGAAAGAGGACCCCTACCTCACACCTTATACAAAATTAACTCAAAATGGATCAAAAACGTAAATAGAAAATCTAGAACCATAAAGCTCCTAGAAGAAAATTTAGGGAAATATCTTCAAGACCTGGTGGTCGGTGGTGCATTCTTAAACCTTACCACCAAAAGCACAAGCAGTGAAAGAAAACATGGATAAATGAGACCTCCTCAAACTTAAATACTTTTGTGATTCAAAGGATTTCTCCAAAAGGAGAAAAGGCAGCCCAATCAATGGGAGAAAATATTTGGAAACCACATATCCAATAGGGTTTGATTCCATTCTATATAAAGAGATCATACAACTCAACAATAAGAACAAGCAATCAAATTAAAAAATGGGTAAAAGACTTAAATAGATATTTCTCCAAAGAGAAAATACAAATGGCCAAAAAGTACATGAAAAAATGTTCAATATTACTAGTTATTAGGGAGATGAAAATCAAAATGACAATGAGATATCATCTCACACTGCACAGAATGGCCATTATTTAAAAAACAGAAAACAATAAGTGTGCTGGACAAGATGTGGAGAAACAGAAACACTCCTTGGCTATTGGTGGGAATGTAAAATGGCACAGCCTCTGTAGAAGACAGTTTGGCAGTTCCTCAGGAAGCTAAATATAGACCTGCCATATGACCCAACAATTCCTCTACTAGGAATATATCCAGAAGAACTGAAAACTGTGACATGAGCAAATATCTGCACACTGATGTTCATAGTGGTGTTATTCACAATTGCCAAACAATGGAAACAACGTAAGCGTCCATTAACCAATGAACGGATAAACAAAATGTGGTATATACATGTAACCGTTGGGGAATTTGATGTAATTATGAATTCCAAAAAT
>JAQZBX010063300.1:0-16709 GCA_029593785.1 Cabassous unicinctus | reverse complement strand
GCCTGGAATCTCGGTGCAGCTGCAACTCCTACCCTACAGCTCAATGGACTCATCCAAGTCACCTGGCAAGGAGACGACTATGGGCAACGGCCATCCCAGGGAATGGAGAGGGCCTGCAACTGCAGGCAGGATAATCCCATTCACCATATCCATGGGATATAAGCCCTCTTTCACTTGGAGGTGGAGTGGACATCACCATCCCAGTCGCCTCAGGATTGGGGGAGGAGCTATGGACTAGAGTGGACTTGGTGGTGTTCTGTTGTAGACATATTGTGATTCAAGCAATGGAAGAAATTATAACAGTGAGTTGGAGCCGGTGGCCACTGGACATTTTCGGGGCAGGGAGGGGAGGAGCAGTTGAAACACAAGGGCTTTTTCGGGACTTGGGGGTTGTCCTGAGTGGCGTTGCGGCGACTGTTGTAGGCCATTTTGCATCAGCAGATACTATGCAGAGCTATGTGGGAGAGAGGGTGGTTTGTGATGTGAAATGTGGTCTATGCTTGGTGGCAAGGCTCCAGGATGTGTATATCCATTGCGGGAGATGTGCCACACTGATGAAGGATGTTGGTGTGGGATGTTGTGGGAGGTGTGAGAGGTGGGGAACATGGGAATCCCTGTAATTTCTGAGTAATAATTAGGTAATCTAAGCACCTTAAAAAATATATATATATATATATAAAAGAAAATTTATGTAAGCAAATGCACATATATGCATATGTATTTATATATCATCTTACAAATATTGGTATGTATTGTGAAAAATTTTGATTTTTACCAACAGTAGAAAAAAAAAAAACAAAAACCTCCCATCAAAGAAAAGCCCAGGAGTAAATGGCTTTATCGAGGAATTTTACGAAATAATCCAAGAAGAATTAACACCAATCCTGCTCAAACTCTTCCAAAAAATTGAAGAGGAGGTAACACACCCTAATTCATTCTATGAGCCGAAAATTACCCTCATACCATAGGAAAAGAAAAATTACAGACAAATATCTGTACTTTAAAAGCTAAATAAAGAAACCATAGGAAAAGAAAAATTACAGACAAATATCTTTTATGAATATAGAAGGAAAAATTCTCAACACAATACTAGCAAACTAAATCCAACAGCACATTAAATAAATTATGCACAATTATCAAGGGGAATTTATCCCAGGTAGTAAAGTGTGGCTCAAATAAGAAAAATGATCAGTATAATAAACCACATTAACAGAATGAAAGACAAAAAAATACATGATCATCTCAATTGATACATAAAAGACATTTGACAAAATCCAGTACATCTTCTTGATAAAGAACATTTACAACACTAGGAAGAGAAGGAAATTTCCTCAACTTGAAAAAGGGCATATATGAAAAACCTAAGGTTAACATCATACTTGTTGGTGAAAGACTGAAAGCTTTCCTTTAAAATTAGGAAAAGGGAAGGTTGGCCGTAATCTTTGCTGTTATTCAACATTGTTCTGGAAGTTCTGTTCAGAACAACTAGGCAAGAAAAAGAAATAAAAGGCATCGAATTAAAAATGAAAAAGTAAAACTTTCCTTATTTGCAGATGACATCATATTATATAGAGAAAATCCTGAAAATTCCACAACAAAGTAATTTGAGCTAATAAATGAATTCAGCAAAATGTCAGGATACCTGATCAACACCCAAAACTCACTCATGTTTCTATAAATTAGCAAAAAACAACCACAAAAAGAAATCAAAGAATAAAATTCCATTCCTAGAATTAAATATCTAGGAATACATCTAGCCGAAGAAGTAAAGGACTTGTGTAAAGAAAACTACAAAACCCTGCTAAAAGAAATCAAAGAAAACCTAAATAAATTGAAGGATATTCTGTGTTCATGGATTGGAAGACTAAATACTGTTAAGATGTCAATTCTACCCAAAATGATTTACAGATACACTGCAATCACAATCAAAATTCCAACAGCTTTATTTCCAGAAATGTAAAAACCAATCAGAAATTGAATTGAAAGAGTAAGTGGCCCCAGATAGACAAAGCCATCTGGAAAAAGAAGAATGACATTGGAGAATTCACACTTCCTTATCCTAAACTTATTACAAAGCCACAGTAATCAAAACAGCATGGGTTTGATTTGTGGTAGAGGCACACAGACAGACATATATACCAATGGAATCAAACTGAGAGTTCAGAAATCAACCCTGACATTCATGGCCAAATGATATTTGACAAGGTGGCAAAGACCACTCAATTGGAAATACTTGCCTTTTCAAGAAATGATGTTGGTAAAAATGGATCTCCATATGCAAAAGAGTGGACCCTTACTTCCTACCACATACAAAAGTCAACTCAAAATGGATCAGAGACCTAAAGGGACAGAACACACTGGAGTGGCTACTATTTAAAAAAACAACAACAGAAAATTACAAGTGTTAGAGAGTAAGTAGAGAAGTAGGAACACTGGCTCATTGTTGGTGGGAATTCAAAACTGTGCAGCTTCTGTAGAAGACAGTTTGGTAGTTCCTCAAATAATTCAGTATCGAATCACCATATGATCTGGGAATCCTACTTCTAGGTATATACACCAAAATTTGAGGACTCAAATAGATAGCTACACATTATTGTTCATAGCAGGCATTTTTAACAATTGCTGAAAGAGGAAAGATTCACAAGTACCCATTGACTGATGAATTGATGAACAGATAAAGAAATGTGATATATACACACAATGGAATATGATTCAACCATAAAAAGGAATGTATTTCTGACACTAGTGACAACATGAATGAACCTTGAAGACATGTTGAGTGCAGTAAGCCAGTCACAAAAGGATAAATACTGTATGATCTCACTGACATGTAATAACAGAGTGAGAATGTAGAATATAGGTTACTAGGGGATGAGGTGGGAGTAGGGAATAGGGACTAAGTGCTTAAATTGTACACAGTTTCTATTTGGGACGTTGGAAAATATTTCAACATTGTGAATGCTATTAACAGTATTGAATTATATATTTGAATGTGGTGAAAGGGGAAATGTTTGGTTGTATGTATACATTACGAGAATGAAAATCACTTTCAAAAAATCTGTGAGATTTATGACACACACAGTATTGCTTAGGTAAACCATGGACTAAAGTTAATAGTAAAACTATAAAAATGTGCAGTTATCTATTATACCAAATGTACTATACTAATGCCAAGTGTTAGTGATAGGATTGTATAGGGATCCCTGTATTTTATGAATGATATTTTTGTAAATCCACAACTTCAATCAGTCTTTGACGATGCTCTTTCATAATTTGTTAACAAATGTTTCACAACAATGCAAAGTATTTGTGGTGGGGTGATGTCTGGAAGCCCTGTGTGATATTATGCATGTTTGTTTTGTAAGTTCATAATGTTTACTGAACACTTATATTTTATGTATGTTCATGTATGAATGATATACTTCAATAAATTGTTTTAAAAAATTAAGTATATAAAAAAAATACAGAATTAATTGCATTTTTATACACTAAGAATGAAAAATGGGAACTGAAATTAAAAACACAATATCACTTATAATCATTTTCCCCCAAATGGAATACTTTGGTATAAGTTTAAGAAAACCAATACAGAATTTGTATGCTGAAAACTACAAAACGATGATGAAAGAAATAAGAAATCTTACTAAATGGAGAGACATATTGTGTTCATGAATTAGAATTCTCAGCATAATAAAGATGTAAAATCTCCTGAAATTGGTCAATATGATCTATATAGATCATAGTCATGATTATATATATATAATCAATTTGATCCCTAATCAATTTTAATGTGATTTCTATCGAAATGCCAAGAAGATTTTTTGTAGATATAGAAAATTTAAAAAAAAATTATTTGTTAAGGCAAAGGAACTAGATAGCTCAAACAGTTTTGAAAGGGAAAGAAAAGTAGAGAAAATCACTTTATATGACTTTAAGCCTTGCTATGTGGCTACAATAATCAAGATTACATGGTATTGTTGGAGGGGAAAACACATAAATTGATGGAAGAAAATAGAGTATGCAGAAATAACTCCTCACCAGTACAAGCAACTGAGTGTTGGCAAAGGTGCATAAGCAATTTAATGAAGAAAGAATAATCTTTTCTACAAATGGCACTGGACTAATTGAACATATATGGCTAAAAATCTTAACCTGGGAATAAACCCCAAACATTAGAGAAAAAAATAATTCAAAATGGATCATGGATTTAAATTAAATTTTTAAAATTATGAAATTTTGGGAGAAACCAAAGGAAGTTTTTTTTTTTTAATTTTAGCTTCTTGATTGTGTGGCTTTCTCTATTTGTCTGAATTTCATTCTCTTATAAAGAACTCCAGAAAAAGGATTAAAACCCATCTGATTGAGGTGGTTCACCCCTTAATGGGAGTAGATTCATCAAAAGGTCCTACATACAATTGGTCCAATCCACAGTAAAGGATTAAATTTAAGAACATGTTTTTCTGGGACACATACAGCTTCAAATCACCACACTCCACCCTCTGGGCCCCAAAATGGCATGTTCTTTCTACATGCAATATACATTCATTCCATCACAGTATCCCAAACTCCAATTTTTAGTCAAAGTCTCATCAAAATCAGTTATGGATGTGATCTATGCTAAGGCACAATTTTCCCTGGTCTGTGGACCTGTGAAACCTAGAGAACAAACTATCTGCTTTCAGTATACAAAGGAACGACGAGTATGGGATAAACATTTCCATTCCCATAGGGAAATATTGGAAGGAAAACAGGTACATGGGTCCCAAACAATTTCAAAACCCAGCAGGGCATACTCCATTAGATTTCAACAACTGAGAGTCATCTATGGAATGATGTTTTGTCATCTGGGCCTCATAGAGCAGCAGCCCCATCCTTTCCAAGTGTTTGTGTAGTGGTCATGCTCAACAGAACACTGAAGGGAAGGCTCCACCCTTTCCAAGCACTGGGGTGATGGCTAGACTCTCCACAATCTCCAGGACATAGGCTCCAACTTCTGAGAACACTGGGGTGGTAGCACTCTTCTTGATGCTTTATTACTCCAGAAAAAACATGTTCTTAAATCTAATACATCCCTGTAGGTGTAAACCCATTGTAAGTAGGACCTTTTGATGAGGCTACTTCAGTTAAGGTGTGACACACCTCATTCAGGAAGGGGCTTAATCCTATTGTTGGAGTCCTTTATAAATGAATATGGACAAAGAAAAAAAAAAAGCCATGGAGGCAAGAATTTGATATCAATGAAAACTGGGAGAGAAGGGAGAGAAATTCAAATGCTGTCATATGCCTAGCCATGTGTCCGAGTAGCCACGGGTTGCCAGCAGCCCATTTTGGGAAGAAAGCATCACCTTGATAATGCCTTGATTTGGATATTTTCATGGCCTAACAATGGTAAGCTTATTGTGGCCATTTGATATTATTATGAATTCCAAAAAGAGATATTGATTGTGTTTGTAAACTGTCCTGTTCCTCTGGGCATGATACCTTTTGATTGATTTAAATTCAAAGACTTTACATTTACTTGATTAAATCAAGATTAGGGCTTTGATTCGATCACATCGTTAGGGCATGCAGGGTTGAGTCTCTGCCCCCTTGGTGGGCTATATAAACCGACGCTCAATCAAGAACACAGAAGCAGATACAAAAGAAAAGAGGAAGGGATCTACATAAACACGGAAGATCCTGCAGCCCAGGAAAGAGAGATGAGCCATTCACCTGATAGTTTACAGCTGACCTTGTGAAGAGACCAGAGCAGCTGAGCCCAGAAAGAAGCCCTGAGAAGAGAGAAAAGCCCTATGCCAGCCTACACCTGAGACTGGAAGGAGCTGTACTCATGGAGCCTTAAGAGAAAAGAGGAAGCCTGAACCCTCGCAGATGTCACACGTCATCTTGCTTCAACATATGGCAAAAGAGTTTGGTAAGGAAGTAACCTTGAGCTGGACTCTTTAGGGCCTTGTATCTGTAAGCTTTTACCCCCAAATAAATATCCTTTATAAGAGCCAACAGATTTCTGGTACTTTGCATCAGCACCCCTTTGGCTGACTAATACACTTATAAATTCCCATTCCCTAAGCTAACCCATTTCATGGTATTTGCTTGGAGCCACATAGGAAACAAAAACACCATGACATTCAGCGTATTGTTCTGCCATAGTACATTAAGACCACAACATAGAAAATTATTAAAGAAGGAGCCTTGTAATCACACTTATCTGAGTTTAATGACTGGATCTTCCCTTTGAACTCTTGATTCTCTCTTCATCTGAATAATGAAGTCATCTGTATAATGAAGCAAAAAATAATATACTTACCTTGCAGAAATTCAGTAGAAATTACATGAGCTGATATATCTGATATAATGGTTAGAATATAATTTTTAAAATAAAATTAATTCTCCTATTCTCTATTATGTTTCCCTTTATCAAAATTTTCCATTAAATCTATCTATATCTATATCTATCTATCTATTTATCTGTCTATCTATCTATGTTTTAAGAACCTGTTTTTCAAATCTCTGTATTCCTCACTGACCTTAGCACATACATGTAATGAGTAAATCAACAAATAGATGAAAAGATAATTCTATGAGCCTAGTATTATGCTATGAGCTAAATCAAATTTTTAAAAGTAACATATGGTATCTACTCATCAGGAGATTGAAGTTTAGTTAGGGCCACAGGATATCTACTAATAATTACAGAATGAGATGGAATAGAAGATTCCTTAAAGTAAAGAAACATTTAGATGGACTTTATAGAACGTGTCAGCTTGGAATGAGGGTGGGTGGAACTTCTTAGAACAGTGGTTCTCAAAATGTGATCTCTGTACCAGCAGCATCAGTATCACCTGGAACTTACTATAAATTTATATTGTTAGGTGTGTGGTTACTCTGCAAATGCATAATAGACCCCTTTCACTGAAAATTCCATTCAGATATCAAGACTAATAGTGACACACATGTACCAAGAGGGTGTGAAAAAAGTTTATTGTTCACATAATGAAGTTTTGTGAGGATAACATGACTAGCTCCCAAGCTAGTCTGAATATAGTTTGAGAAGCAGGAAGGGAAGGAGACTGGCTTGGGTTCTTGTGCTGGTTTGGGATCTGGCAGGGATGAGACTCCCCCTGTGTGTGAGTTGGAGCTTGCATGCACTGAACTTCCGACCAGTGGCAAAGGGGAGAGTAACTAGGTTTTCTTATCACCAGGCCCAGATCTGGGACAGAAGGGGGAAAGGGCGTGGTGGGGGTTGAAAGCTGTCAGGACTCTAACGTCAAAAATGGAATTAGACTCTTTATTACATTTGGCCACTCAGGAGACTGTTGAATCAGAAGCTCCTGAAGTCAAGCCCAGCAATCTGTTTTATTAAGCCTCTTATGCACTGTAAAGTTTGATAACTACTGTCTTAATAGGATATACTGGGAAGGAGAGTGTTAAGTGTACAGGGTGGCAGGGCATTTTGGTGTTTTGGCAAGAGAAGATGAAAGCGGAGGTTATTATCTGAAGCTGGTAAGAATAAAGGGTTGGTGATAAGATCTAATGACAGATTTGGAAGGGAACAAAAATCAGTTAATACTGAAAATGTTATGGAGTCATCATATCTCATAAAACAGTGAATTTTGAAAAGTTCATTTGCACTGTAAAAATATGTTCACTTTGTTATAAAATTTTCTAAACTTTTAAATATGTAAAGATAGCTAACGTGCTTTATGCTATATTGCTGCAAATTTATTCATAATAGATCTAATTTAAAATGGATATAAGTTATTTCCACTTCACTTGATTTTGTAAGTGTATAACTGGAAGCTCTTAAAGGCACCCAAATGTGTGTAAATATGCAGAGTTAGTATTCCTATGATCTGTTTAGGACTATCCCAAAGACCATTTCAACATATGGGTCATCGGCTTTCAAAGCAATTATCTATTCCTTCAATAGAAGTTATTTAGCATCTTAAACAATATTTTAATTTCCTGAAATACATTTTTTTGGAAAATAAACATACATTCATTTAACAAACATTTGTTTGTATTTACCATGTGTCAAATACTGTTCTTGGCACTGGAGATGTAGTGGTAAGAAAGGTGGACCCTCATCATATGATTTTTAAGAAATTGTGACCAGAGAAGTCATAAGGTTCATGTCACCCACTAGACAGATATGAAAACTCCGGCCCAGAGATTTTAAATAATTTGCATAAGCCTACACTCAATAAAAAGTTTTAACTAAAGAAATTAAACTCGAGTAAAGTGGCTTAGCATAAGACAAAGGGAGTCATAGGGCTTTTGGTAAATTGGAAAGGAAGATAAAGTTTAAAGACATTCAAATTTTACCTACTGAACACTGTAGTGAAGCAAAACTCTTCTGGAACCTACTTCCACGAGCAGCCTGGTCATTTGTTTTCTTCCACACCACACTCCTGGTTGGTCTGAGGCAGAGGTGGGTCAAGACCTGGTCTGTATTTTGCATCTCTCCTTGATATGCTTCCATTCAGGTGACTTGCCAACTCTCAAGGGTGTTTAAGGGAGATTGCAGATTCTATCTTTGTGGTCTCTTGTAATCTTATTTATTTTTATTATCTGAGGCAATTGAAAAGAAATAGATGACTTTGAAATTGCATCCGTTTCTGAATCAAAATATAACAAAATGTTAAGATTTGTAAAAGATGAATGATGCATGTGTTAGTATTTATTATGCTATCTCCTATACTCTTTAGTAGGCTTGAAATGCTTCATGGAAATTCTATGCTTTATTTCTAAATGTACGTGGCAAGTATAGATAGATAGCTTTATACTCTGGATGTGTATCTTAAAAATGTTAACTAGCATATTGTATACATGGAATTACTTTTTAAGTCCCAGGTAGCTTGTGATATTAGGGATTCCCCAGCAAATTGCTTTAAAAAACTAACATTTATCATACATAAAATCTGCTTGACTTAACCAGTAGTATGTATCAAAGGGCAATGATGTGATTTCTATAATTCTGTCTCATTATTGATGTTAGATTTGCCCTCCCTCATCTTGAAGTAAAGAACAATCCAGAAGAAATATTTTTTTAATGGAAATGCATTTCTTATAGGGCATAGCATGACTATATATATAACAGTGTTTTGTTATCAATTAAACAGGAATTAGAATATTGAATTCTTGTAGAGTCTGTTGTTTTTAGAATTTTCCTATTTGGAATCAGTTGTTGCAAGAAGAGAAATGTTCAAAAGATGTAGTAACAAAAATTGTTTCATTTACCACTGGAATTCTGACAAGTTGATGTTAAGATGAGCTAAAATTTGCTGGCGATGTCTATGCATAACAGCTGTGCTTACATTCTGTGTAGGAGTTGGAACTAAGGGTGAACCACAGAGCTCAGGATTGCCTTTGGAGAAGTGGTGGGGGGTAAAAAGAAAGAGTCTAACCTGTAAAATAAGCATCTTGTCTTTTTCATTGTAATTATAGCTGCTTGCTGATCTTAAAAAGGATCATCTTCTCATGCTTTCTCATGTAAGTCAAATCTCTTGTTCCTCTAGTTAGCTGGCCTAAAAGAGAGAACAGCAGCACAAAGTGAGTGATGCTCAGGATGTCAGTACAGAGACCCAGAGAGAAGTTTAAGGAGAAGTCAGTTCACAATGTTAACAGGAGTAATTGCTATCAGATCTTTCTACCAACCCACTACTATAGCTAAACTTTAAAAAGTCAACTAATCAAACAAAATTGCAACATCAATATCAATTATTGGTGAGAATATGGAACAATTGAAATTTTCATCCTGCTTTTGATAATGTACTTTATTACAATAGCTTTGGAAAACTGTCAGTGTCATTGGAGTTGACCATATGCATACCCTAGGGCACTGCAGTTCCACTCCTACCCAACAGAGTATGTGCACCAAGAGACATATATAAAGATGTTTATGATATTACTCTCTATAATAGCCCAAAACTTGAGACAACAATAGGATGGATAAATAAACTGAGGTGTATTCATATTCACCCAGTGAAGTTCTATAGCCCAGTGAAAATGAACAAACTGTTGCTACATCCAACATTATATCTCATAAATAAAATATTAAATGAAAGCAGCCAGACACAAAAGAGTACATGTTGTATCCATTAGGTTTCCATTACTGTATAACAAATTACTGTAAACTTAATAGGTTAAAATAACATACCTTTATCATGTCAGTTTCCCTGGGTCAGAAGTCAGGTACTGGTTAGCTCAGTTCTATGTACTTGGTATCAGCAGTTTGAAAGCAGGACGTTGATCAGGACTGCAATCTCATCTGAGGATAGGGGTCCTCTTCTAAGCTCATTCCAGCTGATGAAAGATTCAGCTCCTTGATAGTTATACACTGAGGTCCATGATTTCTCGCTAGGGTTTGTTTGCAACTCCTGAATTATCCTTCCTGAAGTTACCTCTCACAACATGGCAGTTTATTTCTTCAAGACAATAAGAGAACATCTCTGACTTCGAAACTTTCTCTTCAGGAAAAACCTAGTCCCTCCTTTACGTACTCTTCCAATTTGGTCAGGCACACCCAGGGAAATCAACCATTTGTGTAACTGAACAGTAACCTAACCACAGGAGTGAAATTCCATTACATTCCCAAATAGCGCCTATACTCAAAAGGAGTGGATTATACAGAAATTGCATACCAGGGAAGAGGAATTTTGGGAAACATCTTAGAAGTTTGCCGTCCACATTGTACAATTCCATTTACATAAAGTTCACAAATCAGTCTTTGAGAAAAGGAGTCAAAATTGTAGGCACATTTAAGAGGGAAAGGTAGTGACTGGAACGGAGCTCAAGGAAATCTTCTACGGTGCTAATAACCTCCTATTTTTCGCTCTGGGTGGTAATTACAAGAATTTATTCACTCTTCAAGTTGTTTAATTTTGATTTGTGTAGATTTCTATATGTGTTCTATTAATTCAATTTAATTTTTTTCTTTAAAATAGAACTAAAATATTACAGTTTCCTGCTCTCCACAATAACATACATAGGTGGACATATATAAGAAATAGAATTCTCAGTTGTGAGTGTGTGGGGAGGAATTGTAAGCTAGGAATTACTTGAGGGCTCTAATTTATAGACTAACATATAGAGAAGTCAGTCAAAATATATTTTTATTTCTCTGTCACAAAAATATATAAAATGAAGCAAACCTTTCCTTTTAAAGGCTAAAATTTATATGCCACTTTTTCAAGATCCTTCCATGGTTTGCATAGTCAGAATAAAATACATTAAATACTTACAAAAAATGTTGTACTACAATGGCAGTTTTGACACAATTTTACTTTTAGCCTTTGCCCAGGCTCTTTTTCCAAAAAAAGGATGGCTAAATTTCCCATTTTAGCTTAAGTTCTATTTTTCTGGTGAATATTGCATGTGGGAAGGTGTAATTAGAAAGTGACACTGTCTTATGAAAGTTTGGGATTCTTTTAGTAAGTGTATGGTCAATTACTCACAGTATAAATTTCTTGTGTTTGCCTTGCACTTTTTTGAAGGAGTTCAGGTTAAGTAAAAATTTTGTTTTCATGTAGCCTTGCACAAATATGACTCTCCTCCCCCATTATTTTTGGACCTCAATTGCCAAGTAATGATGGGTCTTTATTATGTATGCTTCTCTATTAGCTTGTTAAAAAATTTTCCCTCTTAGATCTTATACCGCTGGGCATGTGGTGAAGGAGATATCCTTCTTATTTCATGCCTCAGAGTATTTTCCTTCCTTCCCCCTAAAAATGACCGGTTTCACAGTTTAAATAATCAGATTTTATAACTTTCTATATTTCACTTAGAACTGTCATGTCCAAACCCTGGTTCATTCTCCCTCATTTCTCCATGACTTATTTCCCGGCTCATGGTCCCTCTTCAATACTATTTCTATACTAATTCTTTGTGATTTCTAATTGCTAATATGTAACACTCCACTCTCCGGGCCTTAAATAATCTGTACCAAATCATCTTGTCCTCCACCATACTTCAGTCATTCGTTCCCTAGATAATTGTCATTACCAATAAACGTATCCCCTCCCTAATATCAAAATGTGCAGCTCCTTTTATTACAATTGCATTCTCTTTTTTTTTCCCCTCTGTCTCCAACTCTACAATTCTGTACCATAAGGACCTACAATCCATGGCTCCTTTCAATTTTTGACTGCCCATCTTCCTCTTAATATCCTCTTTTATGTTTAAATATCATGGTCAATCAAAATTATGCTTTGCCTACACTCTTTACTCTCTTGTTCCTCTTTTGCTTCATCACTATTGCTTAAGCCTGCTTAATTTCAACCCACCATGAATTCCTGATCTACATCTGTGTAGATGAATGTGACTGGAGAAACCACAAAGCCACATTAATTGGCCTCAGTATAAAGTCATGTCCGTAAAACTTAAATGGGCCCTTAATGCTGTCAGGCAATCAAAAAATATTCCTCTAGTCCATTCACTGCCCATTCCTCCTCAAATCCCTTATACCGCCTTTCCCATCCTCATTCTGAGTTGATGACCTTGTTCTATCTAAAGCTAATCTCTCTACCTTAACACTAGGTGTTGTAGCAGAAAAGCTGGCAGATCACCAAAGATACATTCTCTCTTTCTCTACTAAAGAGTTTTGATAAGAAGGACTGCTCAGCCTGGCATTGTTTTCTAGCTCCTCTTGCAACTAGCTGGGGCCGTGCTATTTGTTCTCACCAATGGAATGTGAGTGGAAGTGATAGGGATCACTTCTGGCCAAGGGATTATAAAACAATATGCCTTCTCAACGCTGTCTTTTTCCAATCACTGGTGTGATGGTTAATTTTATGTGTCAATTTGGCTAGGTTACGATGTCCAATTGGTTGTTTCTGTGAAAGTATTTTGTAGATGTGTGATAAATTGAATTATGTACCCCAGGGAAGAAAGCATGTTCTTAATCTTAATCCCATTCCTGTAGGTGTGAACCCATTGTAATTAGGATCTTTTGAAGACATTATGCTTAATTAAGATGTAGTCAGCTGAATCAGGATGGGTCTTAATCACATTACTTGAGGCCTTATAAAAAGAAAGCCATGGGAGTGGGGCAGGGACCTGGAAGCTGCTGGAAATCAATGAAAACTCAAAAGTGAATGAGAGGACATTGTCATGTGCATCGCCATGTGATGGGAAAGCCAAGGAATCCAAGGATTGCCTGCCAGAGCACTACCAACACACTGAAGAAAGCAAAACCTCTAGCCTTTGAAACTGTGAGCCAATTAATTCCTGGAGTTAAACCAACCCATTATGTGGTATGTGTCATAGCACCCTGGAAACTAAAACAAGATATGATTAACATCTACAATCATATGATTTTAAGTAAAGGAAATTACCCAAAAATGTCGTTGGGGTTTATCCAATGAATGGAAAGACTTAAGAGCAAAAACTGAGGTTTCCCAAAGAAGAAATTCATCCTCAAGACTACAACATCAACTTCCATCTGAGTTTCTAGCCTATCACCTACCATATGAAATTTGCTAACCCCCACAATTGCATGTGCCAATTCCTTAAAATTGTATATGTGTATACATACACATACATGTATATAGAAAATATATGTTCATGCACACTTATATCTTATTCTTTCTCTATCGCTGAGGAGCCCTTAACTAATATTACTGACTAGAGCAAAACCGAGGAGATGGGTTAGGGATGGGTTGAGACAGGAATAGAAAGACCCTGGGACCCTTAAATGTTTGCCTGAAAAGGTCCCAGCTGAATACCTTCATTGAACCATTGTGTGAGTAATAAAAAAATTATGTTAAGCCAAGGAGGTTTCCAAATGTAGGTGTCAGAGCAGCTAGTATCATAGATATATATATATCATATATATAGCTAGTATCATATGTATATATATATATATACATACACACACACACACACATCTCCTCTGGTCCTCATAACTCCAGCAATTCTTCCCTCTATTTCCTACATTATCAAATTTTCACTCTTTACTGGAATGCTAGTATTCCTCCCATCTTAAAAAAAGTTTCTTGACCCTACTTCCCCATCAGCTACCACTCAATTACTTTGCCCCCCCTTTGCATCAAAATTCCTAGAACAAATTATTTATGCTCACTTTCTTATCATTCCCTTGATCACTCTTATTGATCACTTCAGAATTTTACAATAGTGAGCAAATGTAGAACCAGTGGGACCACAAAAGAAGCTAAATTGCAGTAATAAAATGAATGATTGTTCCTAATCATTCCATTGTTCCCATAAAATTTCTTTCCATAAAATCAGCAATGATCTTCACCTTGTGAAGCCCAATGTTAAGCACATTTTAAAAATACCTCCTCAGCTAGATTAGTGTTTGATTGAATAACTGGGTAATATAGCCTAGCCAAGTCCTTATCTTACCTACTAGGCACAAGTTAATAACTTCCTCCCTCTTCCTTGCTACACTACTCAGTTGGCTCTTAGGACACCAAGTCTCTTAGGATTTTGGTTGCTTTTCCTTTTTTCCTTTGAAATCCCAGGAATGAGCCTAGGTTCTCTTCTTTATCGCCACTTTGGTGATGGCATCTCCTCTGAAGCCTTTACATGCCATCTACATGCAGTTGACTCCTACATGTATATTTCAAACACAGACTTCTCTCCTAAACTTCATACTTCTGTAGTGAATTGTCTACTCAACATCTCTATGTGAAAATTTGATAAATATCTCAAATGCCATATGTCTGATACTAAAATTCTGACCTAATCTAAACCTCTCCTCCTATTGTCCTTCCATTTGATGTGATAGCAACTACATCCTTTCTGTTGCTCAGGCAAAATATATTGCAGTCATTGATTTCCTTCATTTTTTTTCCTTTTTTAAATATATTTTTATTACAGAAATTGTGAACTTAGAAAACAATCATGCACACATGTAGAATTCCCATACAACATCCCTTCACCAACACACCACACCATTGTGGAACATTTGTTACAGATTATGAGATAATATCATCATGCTATTACCACTAACTATGGTCCATAGTGTACATTTGGCATATTTTTTCCACACCCGCTATTATTAATACAGTACATCTTTGGCATTGATGCAAGAATATTACAGTATTGCTGTTAACTATAGTCCATAGGTTGCATTAATTGTATTTTTCCCATGCTTTTCCACATTCACACCACCCTGCACTAGTGATGTATATCTGTTCCAGTTTGTTTAGGGATGTAAATGAAAATTGAAAGAAAGCTAGAGAATAATAAAAGGAACTGAATAACACAGTGAACCTAGAGTGGATTGCCTTCACTTTTCACTCCCTAATAACATATATCAATAAGTCCTGATGACTCCACCTTCTAAATGTTTCCAGAATCTGACTGCATCTTACCATCTCCACTGTCACCAGCCTTGTTATGAACCACAATTCACTTGATTGCTGCAATTTAGCTGCTTACCTTGTCTCTCTGCTTCTGCCTTTGCTCACCTATATTCTAATTCTAAAGAGATCAACGAATGATCCTTTTAAATTGTGAATCCAAACATGCCATCCATTAGCTCTGAACATTTCAGCATCTTTTTATTTGATTTAGAGTAAAGGGAGAATTCTTTAAAGAGCCTCTAAAGCCATGCCTGACCCCTTTTACCCTCAACCGCTGTTCCTAACACACTCCATCTGATTTACTCTGCTGAAGCCATCCTGGCTTCCACACTGTTCCGGAGCATGACAGCCATTGCTCTGACTTAGTGTCCTACCCCTGCCGTTTCCTCTGCCTGGAACTCCCTTATCCAGATACTCATGTTCTGAATCCCTTGGTTTCCTTCAAATCTTTGCTTAAATGTCATTTTCTTGATGATGCTTACCATGAACAACCAGTTAGAAATTCTGACCCACTCTCCCACCCACTTATATTCCATATCCCCCTTGTCTTGCCCTACTTTAAATTTCTTTTTTGACAGCACTTATTGCTTTCTACTAAACAATATAATGTATTGATTTATCAGTTTGTTGTTTGTAGTCTATCTCCTTTCTGGCCTCTTCCTGCCACAACATGCTTTTAGAATGTAAATTTCATGGGGAACTGGGTAATTGATCTTTGTCTGTTCTATTCATTGATGTAGTCTATGCACCTAGAACAGTGTCTAGTAATAAATAGGCACTTAATCATTTGTGGACTACATGAACAGAGGAAAAATATCAACATTTGTGCTTATATTAGAGATGAATTACATTCTAGATTGAGATATATGTCACATACATATTACAAATATGTATACATACAAAATATTTGCACTATACATGTACAGCTCCTAACAAATGTCTAGTTCAGCAACAAGTACAATAAGCATAGATGATTGTGAGGCTAAAAATAATTGTTTTATTTAATCAATACATATATTTACAGTTATTGAAAAGCAAACTAGAAGTTCCTAGCATGATGATATCTCTTAAAAAAAGGCACCATAAATTATTATTTAAATGCTCACATTTATTGAACTTGAATGGTAAGTTTCCTAAAAAATATTTCCCCTTGTGATTATTGGTAGAAGTATGGCTTTCAAGCTGCTGGTGTCTCTTAAAGTACTTAGACCAATCAATTCTGAGTTACAATGCCTTATTTTTATTAGTAGTTATTTTTAATTATGCTTATCGAGGGCTTTCTATCAATCTCTGGTAATTTACTATGATATTTTGATTACAGTATACTAAAAATTAGTTTCATATTTTACCAAATACATAGTTTAGTCAAAGTTGAAATAT
>JAQZBX010063299.1:0-16716 GCA_029593785.1 Cabassous unicinctus | reverse complement strand
AATATGATAAATGAGCTAGACCTAACAGACATATACAGAACATTGCACCCAAACTCAGTAGATTACATATTCTTCTCAAGTGCCCATGGATCTTTCTCCAGGATAAACCACATGTTAGGTCACAATGCAGCTCTCAATAAATATAAAAAGATTGAAACCATACAAAACACCTCCTCAGAACATAATGGAATGAAACTGGAAATCAATAATAGACAGGAAAGAATTAAATTTGCATATATGTGGAGGCTAAACAACAAACTCCTAAATAATCAGTGGGTCAAAGAAGAAATTGTAAGTGAAATCAATAAATATATTGAGATGAATGAAAACAAGAACACATTTATCAAAACTTATGGGATACAGTGAAGGAAGTCGTGAGAGGGAAATATATAGCCCTAAATGCCTTTATTAAAAAAGAAGAAAGAGCTAAAATCAAAGATCTAACTGAAGAACTGGAGAAACTAGAAAAAGAACAGCAAACTATTCCCAAAGCAAGCAGAAGGAAAGAAATAATAAAGATTAGAGTAGAAGTAAATGAAATTGACAATAAAAAAAATGAGAGAGAAAAATCAACAAAACCAAAAGCTCATTCTTTGAGAAGATCAATAAAATTGACAAACCCTTGGCTAGACTAACAAAGACAAAAAGAGAGAAGATGGAAATATAATCTGAAATGAAAGGGGGTATATTATGACTGACCCCACAGAAATAAAAAGGATCATAAGAGGATATTATGAGAAAATGTATGCCAACAAACTAGACAACCAGGAAGAAATGGAAAATTCCTAGAAATGCACAAATTTCCCATCAAAGAAAAGTCCGGGACCAGATGGCTTCACAGGTTAATTCTACCAATTTGGAGAAGAATTAACAACAATCCTGTTTAAACTCTTTGAAAAAACTGAAGAGGAGGGAAAATTACCTAACACATTCTATGAAGCCAACATCATCCTAATACCAAAACCAGATAAAGATACTACAAGAAAAGAAAATTACAGACCAATGTCTCAAATGAACATAGATGCAAAAATTCTCAACAAAATACTTGCAAATAGAATCCAACAGCATGTCAAAAGACTTATTCATCATGACCAAGTGGGATTTATTCCTGGTATACTAGGATGGTTCAACACATGAAAATCAATCAACTTAATAAATCACATTAACAAATTAAAGAAAAACACCACATGATCATCTCAGTCAATAAAGAGAAAGCTTCGACAAAATCCAGCATCCTTTCTTGATAAAAACACTTCAAAAGGCAGGAATAGAAGAAAATTCCTCAATATGATAAAATGCATACATGAAAAACCCACCGCCAACATTGTACTCAATGGAGAAAGGTTGAAAGCTTTCCCTCTAAAATTGGGAACAAGACAAGGATGCCCACTGTCACCACTGTTATTCAATATTGTCCTAAAAATTCTAGCTAGAACAATTAGACAAGAAAAATAAAAGAAAATAAAAGGCATCCAAATAGGAAAAGAGGAAGTAAAGCTCTCACTATTTGCAGAAGACATGATCCTATATTTAGAAAATTCTGAAATGTCTACAAAAGCTACTTGAGCTAATAAATGAGATCAGCAAAATGGCAGGATTCAAGATCAAAACTCAAAAATCAGTAATGTTTCTGTACATTAATATTGAACAATCTGAGGAGGAAATCAGGGGAAATATTCCATTTACAATAGCAACAAAAAGACTCAAATACCTAGGAATCAATTTAACCAAAGAAGTACAGGACCTATATCCAGAAAACTACAAAGCAATGCTAAACGAAATCAATGAAGAGCAAAACAAATGGAAAGATATTCTGTGTTCATGGATTGAAAGACTAAATATCATGAAGAGCCAGTCTTATCCAAACTGTTTTATAGATTCAATGCAATACCAATCAAAATTCCAAAAGCCTACTTTACAGAAATAGAAAAAGCAATTACCAAATTCATTTGAAGGAAAAGTACACCTGAATAGCCAAAAGCATTCAAAAAAGAAGAGAGAATGGGAGGAATATCACTGCCTGACCTTGAAACATATTACAAAGCTACAGTGGTCAAAACAGCATGGTATTGGCATAAAGACAGACACATCAATCAGTGGAATAGAATTGAGAATCCAGAAATAACCCTCACCTCTACAGCCAACTGGTTTTTGACAAACCTACCAAGTCCATGCTGATGACACAAAACAGTCTCTTCAATAAATGGTGCTGGAAGAACTGGATATACATAACAAAAAGAATGAAAGAGGACCCCTATCTCACTCCCTATACAAGAATCAACTCAAAATGGATCAAAGACCTAAATATAAAAGCCAGGATCATAAAACTCCTAGAAGAAAATGTGGAGAAACATCTTAAAGACCTTGTGGTAGGTGGTGGTTTCTTGGCCCTTACACCCAAAGCACATGCAACAAAAGAAAAAATAGATAAATGGGACCTCCTCAAAATTAAACACTTTTGCACCACACAGGACTTTGTCAAAAGGGTGAAAAGGCAGATGACTCATTGAGAGAAAATATTTGGAAATCACATGTCTGATAAGGGTTTAATATCCATGAATATATCATGGATATATTTATATATCCATATATATATATTTATATATCCATGGATATATTTATATATCCATAAATATATCATGGATATATTTATATCTTTATATAAAAGAGATGTTACAACTCAACAAAAAAAAGACAAACGACCCGATTAAAAAAAAAGGGCAAACAACTTTTACAGACATTTGTCCAAAGAAGAAACACAAATGGCAAAAAAACACATGAAAAAATGTTCATCATCATTAGTGATTAGGGAAATGCAAATCAAAACTACAATGAGATCATTTCACATGTATCAGAATGGCCACTATTAAAAAAACAGAGAACTACAACTGTTGGAGAGAATGTGGAGAAATAGGAACACTTATTCACTTTTGGTGCAAAGGTAGAAGGGTACAGCCACTGTGGAGGACTATTTGGCATTTCCTAAGGAAGCTGAATATAGACTTGCCATGGAATGTGGAAATACCATTACTGGGTATATACCCAGAAGAACTGAAAGCGGTAACACAAACACATCTGCACATCTATGTTCATAGTGGTGTTATTCACATTTGCCAAAAGTTGGAAACAACCCAGGTGACCATCAAACAATGAATGGATAAACAAACTGTGGTGTATTCACATGATGGAATATTATGCAGCTGTAAGAAGAAATGAAGTAATAAAGCATATGACAACATGGATGAACCTGGAGGACACTGAGTGAAGCAAGCCAGACACAAAAGGACAAATACTGTATGACTGCACTACCATGACCTAAACATATTCTGTAATCTCATGGAGTTACTCACTTGGATAAGGAGCACCAGAAAACAGAGCGAGTTTAGAGAACGGAAAGCTGAGGGTTAACTTGTGCAAAACTGGTAAAAAAAAAAAAAAAAAGATGTGTGTTAATCTTTCGAAATGATTAGAAAAGGTGAAAGCCCAATATAATGTTTGTAACTAGCAATACCATTACATGAGTATGAAAGGGGTTTAAAGGGAAAGTCTAAGGTCTTGCCTAGTACTAAAAGGACAGCTAAAAAATGGAACTGTATAGCATAGTAAAACCACATGTAAAATATGAATATGGGGAAAATTGCATATATTTAGATGGCTTTTCTTTGAAGCTAAACAAATGTATGTTAATACTACAAAATGTTAATATCAGCAAAAAACAGTATACTAAGTGAAAGAAACCAGACACGAAGTACTACATATTGCATGATTCCATTTATATAAAATGTAAATATAAATCAATTTATAAAGATGAAATTAGATTAATGGTAATGAAGGGCTGGGGAAAGAATGCTAAGGGGTGTGGAGTTTTTCTTTTGGGAGTAAAGAAATTGTTATAAAATTTTTTGTGGTGATGAAGACACAACATTGTGATTATACTAAAAGCCATTGATTACACACTTTGGATAGATGATATGGTATGTGAATATATCTCAATAAAACTGCTTGAAAAATAAATAAATAATTGTTCAAGAATAGCCCAGAAAAAGCAGCTATAAAAAAAAAATACTAACTTTACGAGCTGACACCCAATGATTTAACTGTAGTCAATATAGAAAAATATAAAAATACAAAAAGTAGCCATCAAGAAGTTTTTCATTCTTGAGGAGGAATAAATACTTAAGGATGAATAATATTTACGTGTCATCAAAAGCCTTGGTGATTATTTTGCTACTTCCAGTCTTAGCTTATTAACAGAAAAGAAAGCCTATCAATTGCAACTAGTGGCTTACTAGGTGCCAAATACTGTGCTGAAAAATGTTCTACATATATCTACCAATCTTTACAATATCCCTCAAGCAGATAATTGAACTGTACAGATACAGAAATTGAGGCTCAGATACCTTAAGCAATTTGCCCAGGTTACACAGATAGTAAGATGGCATGTCTTGGACCTGAAATACTGTCTGACTGTGAAATCTATTATGCAGCCCATTATCATTATGCTATACTACCCAAAGAAATAATAGGTAATCCAAATTTACAATGCCACATTTAGCTCTGAGCATGCATTTTTAGAAACAGGCATGCTGACTGGCTGATTGGATTGTCCATTTAAGGGTCATATACACAGACCACAGTAGAGGCCCCATACAAATGAGTGGATTTACAGTACATTGGCAATCACTCTTCTCTTCTGTTCAACTCCCAGGCATCATGTCGTGCCACTCTTTTCGGTCAGTTTTACCCAGCCACATTTATATATAAAAGGACTTCCACCAATCTCAAATTACCTGTTTTTCTTAAGGCATATTAGACCCCAGTAAAATGGGCATATTAACTCTCACCAATATGCCCTTGGTTTCTTTGTAGCTGATTCAGCATTGTCATTTAGCAGGCGTTATGGCTTAGAATGATTCACTAGAACATAAAATAAATGGCAGAAAGAGGGCCCACAGCAGAATAAAAATGACACTGAACAATTTTAACTTTAATCAAATGTTGCTGAACTTAAAAGAGAAGGGACTCATTGACTACAAGTATATGAGAACACTCCAAGATGGATAAAATATATATTGTTATATTTTTCTTACACAAACTTTAACATTTCTATTATGCATTAATATAACAATTAACTACATTAATTTACAATTAGCTCACTGGTTTAATACAAAATGATCTCATGTGTATGCACACACACATGCACAAATGTGTGTGATAAACAGAATAAAATGAAATAGCGCAGTGCAGGGAGGCATGAAATGGGGAATGCGTGCATATGAAATCCCCGTTAAAGTGGGAGCGTGCAAATGGTGCTCAAGCAGAGTTTGTATAATAAAAAGCCCGTAATACAAAATTTTGCATGGGCTAATGACACTTACTTGAAATGGAAGTTGCTGCATTGAAGAGCATTAACAGAGAAGCACGTGAAAGGAAGGGACTGTCTAAGAACGTGATGAAGGTTTGCCATTGGGAGGGCACCTAAAAAGTCCAAATGACTATCTGTTAGCCAGCAAAACAATTTTGGGACACATACTATGTGTCAGGCATTGTTTTAGATGTTGTTGATACAGAGGTGAAGGAAACACCCATCACCAAGAATTACAATTTAGATAGTTGAGTAAAGGATTATAGAGAGATAAAGAAGTGTCTGTAATGACCGTACCAAGCAGCCACGACAGGGAGCACAGGACAGGGTCTCATCTGCCCTGCCCATGTCATGTGACTATCCCTGAAGACAGAAATTATAATGGAGTCCCCAAGCAAGGAGTTTCCCATTTGCCATTCAGCCCTGTGTTACGTCAGTGGGCAGCAGGGGATGTACACAGTAAGCACTACACATGTTTTGGCTATTATTATTGTTGAGAATCTGACAAAGCCTCAGATTTTTAAAATAAAAATAATGTCTCAGTAAAGCAAGGATGTGGTGGAATGACACTCCAATGCACCACCAAAGAAATATATATACATTGGTAGAATCTTTCTGGAAGTCAACATGGTAATACACATCAAAAGTCCAGTACTTCCACTTCTAGGGATTCATCCTAAGTATATAATCAGAGACACACACAAAGATATATGAAAGAAAATGTTAATTTTAATATGATCTATGATAATAAATCCTTAAAAAGAACCTAAGCATCTCCCTTTAGAGGTTTGGTTAAATATTATGGCATAGCTTTTTACCAGAATATTATGTAGCCTTAAAAACAGAAACAAACAAAAACATGTAGTTTTGAAAAATATTAAATGAGGAGGGGACATGCTCATGCTATAAGTGGGAGAATAAAGGTTAGAAAATTGCATCAGTGAGGCCTTCCCTGACCTTCAGGAGGCAATAAATTAGTGATTTTGATATCACAGTGGATGAACAAACTAAAAATTTAAGAGTTCTATAAGCTACAAGAAGGTAATTTTGAGAAAACAAAACAATTATTTTTTTTCTGACTTGAAAACCTTTCCCAGAATCCTTCTGCCTTACTATGCTGACAGCATCATAACCTGTACTGCCTAGGTAACAACTGATGACAGATATTGATTTTCTGTGCCTAGCCTACCTGGGGATAGAAAGAGAAATGAAAGTCTTTGTAAATACCTTCCGAAGGCCTCTTTAGGAAATTATTCATTTATTAAATATATTGTGATATATCTGCAACATGACAGCAACTAACTATAACAATACTTGCTAGAAAACAAAACTAAAATGTATTTTTTGACCTAACAGCAAACTCACAAAAAGTCAAGGAGGCTGTGACAGTAAATCAAAGCCATCAGGCTCTCTCAATAGGAAGGACAGGTCTAAAGGAGGGCCACCCAAAGTGGAAGCATGGAGAGGCCTGTGCTTCTCTCAAATCCCTACATTGCTATGCATTGGAAAGAGCCTGGTCACAATGTGCTTTTTCACCTTCTTCCAAAGCCCTTGTAAACTCTGCTTTTCTTTCATGGAGTATTTAATGCATCATATCCAATATTTAATACAAACATATACTGTTTGGCTGTTGTAATTTTGCAGTTTCCCACTAAAAAAATCGTTGCTCTCTGTCCCTTCTTTCCTGCATGGGAGGAATGGGGAATCCAGGAAGAAATGATCTCTCTAAGGGCCAGTCTGATTCCTCTAGGGTAAATTAAGACTAAAATATTCAAAGGGAATACATGAAAATTTAAAAAATTAAAATTAAATAAAATTATAATAATTTTAAAATAAGAGTTTTGTATTTAATATTATTTAAAGATATAATTATTTGCATAAAGCTACTTTCAGCTGGTGGTTGCTGGTTTTGTTTAAAATTATGTCATTGGTATGAATTTGCATGTGAGTCAGAAAGAATAGAGAAATATGTTATGTGCACCACCCTTCTTTATTGTATTGGAAGATAATATACTAAGCTCTTGATCTTACCATACTGCAAGGGTTCTTAAAAAATAAACCACATGGCAATTATCTACCTCTTTGACCATGAGATTAAACTGAATGACAAAGTGGATCGCATGCAAAAGAGAATTCCTTGCTAACATGTGATCCTTAGAATTAGCACTGACATTTGTAAAGGTCATCATAACCTTGAATTAATAAGCCTGAAAAGTTATATTCAGTCTGGATTCTCAGAGGACACACATTCAACAATTTACAGATCAAATCAGTCTATTATGATAGATGAGATCTAAACAATTGATTGAGAAATGGAAAGATCTGCTCAATTGATTCATTGAAGTATATGAAATATCCAAATATGACCTGATAATCAAATCCATTTCTTGCTCTTTGATTTATAAAATGGTAATTAATGAGTAATAATGCTGCTTTGGATTAACCTCCTTCCTCTACCTAAAAATACCTTATACTAAACTATCAGGTGTGAAATACATATTAAGTGAAGAATAACACCTGATCAATAATATTTTTGAGGTATGGTCTTCCATAGTAGAAATGTTAATGAAATTTTTCATTTGCCTGCATTACCTTAAGTACATAGCACAATCTGGACATTGTAAAAACTGACCCAAGCTTTCTTACCCTGGTGTTATGTTCATTTTGTAAATTCCACTCCTCCATTTCCAGCAATGTGGGGTTATTTGCCAAACTGGCATTATTTCCATTGCAGATGCAAAGTGGTCTACCTATATTATAGGGGAAGCTATTAAATATTTTATTTTCCTGAGTACATTTTGTGAGACTTTGAGGCTGATATAAACACACCTACACTCTGACAAGCTACTTTTAGCAAATAAATAGATTCTATTACTAAATCATATTTCTAAATTATCTGTAGTTTAAAGTAAGCCTATGCAATGCATTATTTTCATTAACCTGAAAGTGTACTTGAAAATTCTGATTGTGCCTGAAATAGAGGTTATTTGTACAGGTCACATAATCCATTCACTAATCCTTCTGTTTTGTTGTTAGTATGCTCCTTAATATCATCTATGTTTAAGGTGGAAGTGCTGTGGTAAAAGTGCTTTGCTCCTGTTAATTGCTGAAAACTAAATATTTCTCACTTTCCTAACTCTTTTTGAAAAATAACATACTGACATACCAAATTAACTTAATTTTAAATTATGTATTGGCTAGATATTAAATGTTTTAAAACATGATTTAAAGGTGTGGCACTTTATTTGCTACAATGCTAATAAATCTAATACCATAAAAATAAAATATTTTCATCAAAGAAGAAAGTAGAGCTAGGAATCTCCCCTGAATTATAATAAAATAATGGGAAAGATTTAACAGTTTTATGATTTTTCCTCTCAATAAATAGCTGAGAGAAAAAAAATGTGTGGGACTGTGCTGTCTTGAAAGCACACAATTCTATAATGAAAATGTTTTAATTTAAGAAATTGCCTAGAGTAAAATCAATGATGGTTGTAATTATGGTTTTTCCTCCCCTATAAAGAAAAAAACACATAAAAATGGGTGTTTTATTTTCAGTTAAAGTAAAATATTTCAAATAAACCAAAAAAGAATGCATCTGCATTTATAATAATAATATTTCAAATAAATTACCTTAATCATATTAAAACAAACTGTTTTTAGGTTGTTGCAATGTATAAATTTTTTTTTATATATTAGAGAAATTGCAAAGGTAAGGGAATGACTGTATTAATGAAAATTGGTCTGTACCTTTAGGTTAAAAAATCTTCAACCTAATATGTCAAAATATGTAAAAAAAAAACATATAATTATTCTTCCTCACTATCCATAGCCTAACAATACATCTCAAGGTTTTCTTTTTGTGATTAAAGTGACTGATACATTAAAAAACTGTTTCTTAATTTATTGCCTTACTCAGTATATTATTAACCTCTACAAACACAAAGAAAAAGAAAGTATTATGCAAAAAAAAGAGACAAAGTTGTATGAAGTGAGCTCTACTAAAAATCTACATTTAAATTGTTAAAATGTTTGCACCAAAGGAAAAACAAATGGCCTTGCTCCATCTCTCACAGAGCAGCCATACATGGTTTTCATTAGCCTGGTTTCATCCTTCACTTGGACAGGAACCTCTTAACTGTTTTCTTTCATATGTTTTTTTCTCTCTCCTGCCTCCACTCCAGCACACACACATTCTCTCCCCTCCTCCTCTTTTTCCTGTAGATTCTGCAGTAAAAGCTTCCACAGTTATCTCATTTTTATAAGACTAGCAGACGTCTGCCAGTGGCTGATAGGAAATGCTGATTGAGAAAAGGCTTATCTACTTTTCATCCAAAATATGTGAACCATTAAGGAAATTATAAAAAGCAGCAACAATATACTCTGGTTTTATTCAGAACCTTTCCCTTAGTGATTATTAAAAGGATGATATTTTTAGCCAAAGAAAGCAAAATGCATCTGCAGCAGCTGGTTTCCAAGGAAACAGAATAATTTAAAACCATGTGGAACTCTGCTCTCTAATTTTCATCAATTCTCCTTCATTCCTGGAGGTAGCTTTATTCAGAATTCATAATTTTCAAAAATAAAATTACATTGGCTTATTTTCTCTAACATAATTCAGAAGGTGAATAGCTGGTTTTATATATCACCTTTAATTTCAATTTAGGGGTTTGCATTAATTTTAGCAATCAATTTGTTTTAAAAATCAAGATCAGAAGAATCCATCAATAATTAGAAACGCCAAATTTTTAACATGATATGATTTTTTGAAATGCAGAAATACTTCATAATAGAGCATGCAAAAGTATTCGTTTAGGTCAATATGACACTTAAATGTGCAAACATGTTATTAACTCTATTCAGTAGATTTAGGAAATTTAAAGCAGTTCTCCATTCATTTATATAACTTTTACCCAATATAAGGTCATTTTTATCTGCTCCCCTTCCTTTTTGTTAATTTTACAAGAACTATTATGCTTTTGTCTCCCAATCTGAAGATAAAAATCCATCTCTCAAACAAAAATAAAGAGCATAAATAATACCTCCAAAAGTCCATAAAAATTATACATGGTCATTTCTATTGGTTTGTGATTCATTTGAAAGAAGTATTAAAAACGTAAATGAACAAATTATTTACATCAATGAATGACATTTTATTATTAAAACCAACAGGTATTAATTGATTGCCAAGTTGCCCTAATCAGTAATAGTATTTATTAAAAGAAGCTCCATTCTAATGAAATCCCCCCACCATTAGTTGACCTATATTTATGAACTAAAATAACCATACAATTAAATGGCTTGAGTGAAATTATTTTTCATATGTCTTTACTATAATAAGTGTGCCATTTATTCTATATATTTGCAACTCCCCTATTTTCCCTAAGGGAAAATAAAAAGGCAACATTAGAAGATGTAAGTAACTGCTCAAGTAAAATCTTAACTTTAGAGTTGCTAAAAAATTATTGCCCTAGGCATATTACCAACGATATAAATACTGTGGTGGAATTCTTATCTAGACATATTTGCTTGATAAATGAAATTACCAATGAAACTTGCTGATTAAGATGTCATTTCTTACAGCAATGTTTGATCCTTCACAATTAGGTTTCTGAGCCTTTAAAGCAAAAATGTCTCCATGAACGTTGATAAATACAGATGGACATTTAATTATCATATACGCTTAAAATTTACTGAATAAAACATACAACTTCTTAGAGCATGAGATTTATCAAGACGAGTAAGTCAAAAGGGCTTAAATGTACATAAACCACCAATTCTAAATTAGTGATAAAAGAAACTATAACCTGGAAAAATTCCTAAGCCATTAACCGTATTGTAAATATTAAGACACCACATGAAATTTTATATTGCATATTCAGAGAAGGCTCCATTTTCTCAGGACCTGTGGAATTTACCGAGTTTTCCTTGTCTTTTGAGTCCCAAAAACACAGGCTTGAATAAAAACAAGAAGAGGCACATGATGACTCATTATCAAGTAATTTTGCTTCAATAATACTGGCTTAGAAAGTTATCCAGGATAAGACGTGCCTCTTGTGTTTTTATCAGCTAAGGTTTTTGCAGGGAGAAAGAACGGCTCATTTGCAAAGCTTCCTCCAGTAATGAAAGGGGCACACTTTCGGGAAATGTCTTCAGAATAATTTCATATTATAAAATGTGTTTCAATAGTAATTGAGAAGCATCCTCTTATTCTCTTTTTTAAAAATTATTTATTTTATTTTTTATTTTATTTTATTTTTTTGCTCTTACCTGTAAGTATGGTTTCTGTACTTCGGCTCCGTCAGAGCAGACTGAGGAGTTCACTCCTCCCTCCTCTATCCATCAGGCTGCAGCCAACCAATAACAAAAGCCAGATCCTGGCTCATGCTCCCTGGCTTTGCTTCAATCCCTTATTCCCTCCCACCCCCACTCTTTTAGAGGACAAAACCCTGCAGCTGGGAGAGAGGAAGGGAGTAGAGAAAAGAATTACAGAGAAGAAAGAAGAGATGAAAGATGTTTCAAAGAATAGCTCCAAACTATGGAAAATATCTATAGGTGAGCTCAGTGGAAATAAAGTGCCTTGCTTTGGGATTTAGGAAAATAGGGTTAATCAGTGCCTCACCCACCTGAAATCAAAGCAAAACACTCATGGTAACACGTAAATTGAATTTTTTTCAGCTCCCACTGATTTTTCTCAGTGGACAGTTTCAAATGTAGCTAGAGGGAGGTTGGCACTGAACATCAGGACATTAAGCATATTCAGTTTGCAAAAGATAAAAATGAAAATCAATCAAAATCCTTTACATTGATTTTCATACTATTTGCACTGCAAACTACATTTGGCAATGTTTCCATTCAAAACCAGTTTCAGGGCCTAATCAATATAAAAAGATATTTCATCCTGAGCATTTGAATATTCCAATATTTCAAAGTTATGTGATTTATATTATTTCAAATTCCTTAAATGCGGCATCAATTTGTCTATGTGAATAATGGAGCTTGTTAGAGATTTAGAAGGAATCAGGCACATGGTTGCCATGTCTCAAAGTAATTAATTGAACTCCAGTTTTATTCTAATAATCCTGAGCAAAGTCCTACTACTTCTGAACCCAGAGGCACAACATGTGTAAAAGGAAAATGGAAGAAAACATCAAGTTAGAATTCGTTAAGGCAACAAAGCTAATTTATGTGCTTCCTTTGGTCTGCAGCTTACTGGAAGTTAGGTTGAACTCACAGAGAATCCAAACTATATTAAGATTGTATTCTTAATTTTAAAAATACAATACAAGCTGCAGCTTTTTATGATAATTAATACTGAGTTTCTACTAATAGAGGTGACCTGAAAAAGTTTCCTTGGGGAGACAACTTAAACAATAGATGTTATCTCCACCCTAGAGGTGTGTTCTGTCTAGTTGAGATAATTTTAGGCTTTTCTATTCAATTTCTTAAATCATTAATGTGCCCTCACTGAAATAAGACCAAAGGAAGAAAAAGGAGAGAGAGTTGGTAAGCAAGTAGAGTATTATATCCACGAGTAACTGGAATGAGGACAAATCAATGGTAGTACAGGAATACCCATAAAGGAAGGGCCAAGGGGTATCAATCTTGTTAGAAGGGGAATGGCTGGTGACTTTACCTGAAACTGACTTTAGATAGAAGTGCACTGGTATAACTTAGTTTATATGGCTATTTTGGTGTATGTTTTAGTTCCCTAGGCTACTTAAAGCAGAAACTATGAAATGGTTGACTTAAACAATGGCAATTTATTAGCTAACAGTTTGAGGCCATGAAAATGTCTAAATCAAGGCATCATCAAGGCAATACTGAAGACTGGCTGCTGGTGATCCTTGGCTTTTCTGCCACATGGCAAGGCAAATGGCAGTGTCTGCTGGTCTCTCCCTTTTCTTCTGGGTTTCATTGATTTCGGCTTCTTGTGTCCATGCTTTTTTTTGTTTTGTTTTGTTTTGTTTTGTTTTTTTGCTCTCTGTATACATTCCATTTATTCAGGACTCCAGTAACAGGATTAAAACCCATCCTGAAAGAGATGGTTCACACAGTAACTGAAGTAGCATCATCAACAGATCCTGCTTACCACGGATCACACCCACAGAAATGGATTCGATTTAAGAACATGCAGCTTCAAACTACCACAGAGTAGCTTTGGGAGACTCAGCTAGAGATTAAGAAAAAGGTTAAATGATCCCATATTCCCACCCAAGTCAGCCCTTGAGGCTCCATTGAGGAAAATGCCTTTTAAGTCTCGGCAGTTCCACTGCCAGGAATAACTGGAGAAGTTTATAGGGCCACATTTCTTAATGAAGGCTTTAGGGGCCATATGCATCACAGTCACTGTAGAAAGGCTTGTTAAAAATGCAGATCCATGAACCTCACTCAAGACTTAATGAATTAGAATTTGGTGGTTTGTAAGAGAGCTTTTTTTTTTTAAATTTTTTTTTAATTACAGAAAAATCATGCATAAAATACAGACTTCCCATAGACCACCCTATTACTAAAACCTTGAATTATTACAGTCACAATTCATGAAAGAACATTTTTGTTATTGTACTATTAACTACAGTACATTGCTTACCATACGGTTCACTGTATTGTACAGTCCTATGTTTTTTAAAATTTTGATTTCAGTAACATATATACCACCTGTAACCGTTGGGGAATTTGATGTAATTATGAATTCCAAAAATATAATTGGATCATGCCTGTAATCTGATCTGTTAATCTGGGCATGATTGAATTATGATTAGGGCGTTGACTGGGCCATGTCAGTCAGTAGGACATTGAGCCCCACCCCCTGGTGGGTGGGGAATTGAATATAAAAGGCAAGGCAAAGAACAGAGTTGAAGCAGTCTTTTGAGAAGCAGTTTTGATGTTGGAAAGAAGGCCCCAGGAGAAGAGAAGCAAGCCGTTCGCCTGATCGTCTACAGCTGACCTTGTGGAGGAAACAGGAGCTAAGCCCGGAGAGAAACGCAGCCCTGGGAAGAGAGGAACGCCAGAAGCCTGAATCCTGGCAAACGCCGGCAGCTGTCTTGCTCTAACACGTGGCAATGGACTGTGGTGAGAGAAGAAACTTAATGCTTTATGGCCTGGTATCTGTGGACTTCTACCCCAAATAAATACCCTTTATAAAGACCAACCCGTTTTTGGTGTTTCACATTAGCACCCCTTTGGCTGACTAATACACCACCTAAAATGTCCTCTTAACCACATTCCAATATATAATTGCTTTTAATTACATTCACAATGTTGTGCTACCATTACCAGCACCCATTATCGAAACTTAAGATAAACCCAAATAGAAACTCTGTACAATTTAAGCATTAACTCCTCATTCCCTATCCCCAACCCAGTTGCTGATAATGTGTATCCTAGTTTCTGACTATGAGTTTGGTTATTCTAATTATTTCATATCCATGAGATCATACAATATTTGTCCTCTTGTGCTTGGCTTATTTCACTGAACATGATGTCTTCAAATTTCATTCATGTTGTCACATGTGTCATAACTTTATTCCTTTTTGTGACTGAATAATATTTCATTGTATGTATATACAACATTTTATTTATCCATTCATAGGTCAATGGATACATGGGTTGCTTCCATCATTTGGCAATTGTGAATAATGCTGCTATGAACATTAGTGTACAAACATCTGTTTGAGTCCCTGCTTTCAAGTTTTTGGGTTATATACTTAGAGGTGGGATTGCCAGGACATATGGTAATTCTATACCTAACTTTCCAAGAAACTACCAAACTGTCTTCCACAGTGGCTACACTCTTTTGCCTTCTCACCAACAGTGAATAAGTGTTCTTGTTTCTCCACATGTTTTCTAGCACTTGCAATTTTCTCTTTTTGGAAAAGTAGCCATTCTAGTGTGTGTGAAATGGTATCTCATTTTGGTTTTGATTTGCATTTCCCTAATAGCTAATGATGCTAAGCATCTTTTCATGTACTTTTTGGCCATTTGTATATCTTTTTTGGAGAAATGTATATTCAAGTCATTTGGCCATTTTTCAAATGGGTTGTTTTCCTTTTTATTGTTGAGTTGTAAGATTTCTTTATATATTCTGCATATTAAACCCTTATTGGATATGTGATTTCTAAATATTCTTTCCCATTGAGTAGGTTGCCTTTTCACTTTCATGATAAAGTCCTTTGGTGCACAAAAGTTTTCATTTTGATGAGGTTCTCTACATCTATTTTTGATGTTGTTGCTTGTACTTTGGATGTAAAGTCTAAGAAACCATTGTCTAATAGAAGGTTCTACAGATGGTTCCCTACGTTTTCTTCTAAGAATTTTATAGTCCTTGTTCTTATGTTTAGGTCTTTGATCCATTTTGAGTTAATTTTTTAATGTGCTGTGAAATATGGGTCCCTTCATTTTTTCATGTGGATATCCAGTTCTCCCAGTACCATTTGAGAGACTATTCTTTCGCAATTGAGTGGACTTGGCAGCCTTGTCAAAAATCCATTGATCATAGATGTGAGAGTCTATTTCTGAACTCTCAATTTGATTCCATTGGTCTATATATCTATTCTTATGCCAGTACCATGATGTTTTGTCCACTGTAGTTTTGTAATAAGTTTTAAAGTTGGGAAGTGTGAATCCTGCGAAAACTGTTCTTTTTCAGGATGGTTTTGGCTATTCAGGGCCCCTTTCCTTTCCAAAGAAATTTGATGATTGACTTTTCCATTTCTGCTAAGGAGGCTGTTGGGATTTTAATTGGGATTGTGTTGAATCTATAAATCACTTTGGATAGAACTGACATCTTGATATTACTTAGTCTTCTAATCCATGAGCATGGAATGTCCTGCCATTTATTTATATCTTTGATTTCTTTTAGTTTTGTAGTTTTTTGTGTATAAGTCCTTTGCATCTCTGTTAAATTTATTTCTAGATATTTGATTCCTTTAGTGACAATTGTAGATGGAATTTTCTTTCTTGATTTCCCCCTCAGATTGTTCATTACCAGTGTACAGAAAAACACTACTTATTTTTACATGTTAATCTCATACCCTGCCACTTTGTTGAATTCACTTATTAGTTCTAGTAGCTTTATTTTAGATTATCTCTATATAGGACTATGTTGCCTGCAAATAGGGAATGTTTTACTTCTTCCTTTCCAAATTGGATGCCTTTTATTTATTTTTTCTTGCCTAATTGCTCTGGCTAGAACTTCCAGCACAGTGTTGAATAACAGTGGTGACAGTGGGCATCCTTGTCTTGTTTCAGACTTTAGAGGGAAAGGTTTCAGTCCATCTCCATTGCTGGCAGTAGGTTTTTCATATATGCCCTTTATTATGTTGAAGTTTCCTTCTATTCCTTTTTTTTTT
>JAQZBX010063298.1:0-16718 GCA_029593785.1 Cabassous unicinctus | reverse complement strand
GGGCAAAAGACTTGAATAGACATTTCTCCAAAGAAGAAATACAAATGGCCAAAAAGCACATGAAAAGATGCTCAGCATCATGAGCCATTAGGGAAATGCAAATAAAAACCACAATAAGATGCCATTTCATGCCCACTGGAATAGCTACTACTAAAAAAAAACAAAAAATAACAAGTGTTGGATGGGATGTGGAGAAATAGGAGCATTTGTTGATTGTTGCTGGGTATGTAAAATGGTGCAGCTGTTATAGAAAACAGTTTGGCAGTTCCTCGGAAAGTTAAATTTAAAGTTTTCATATGACCCGGCAATCCTCTTCTAGGGATATACCCCAAAGAAGTGAAAGCAGGGTCTTAGCACCATCATTCACAATAACAAAAAGATGGAAGCAACCCAAATGCCCATCAACAGATGAATGAATAAACAAAATATGTTAGATACATATAATGGAATATTACTCAGCTGTATAAAGGAACAAAGTTCTGATACATATGACAACATGGATGAACCTTGAAGATATCATGTTGAGTAAAAAAATCAGACAAAAAAGGAGAAATATTGTATGATCTCACTGATATGAAATAACTAAAATAAGGAAATTCATTGAGTCAGAAACTAAAATAGAGGTTCCCAGGTGCTGGGATGGGTGTGGGGGATGGGAGTTTAATGCTTTAAATAAAATAGTTGAAAAGTAGTTTTTTGGGTGATCAGCTCAGTTGAAAAGGTTATCACTACCTCTGGCCCCAATGTCCAAAGGAGCCCTGGTAATGGGGCACAGCTAAGTGGCCACCTAATCCCAGTGCAACCCAACCTCCCCTGATGTCTGCTCTAAGACCAGGCCCTACTCCCTCTAAACAAAAACCTTGACTGGAGGCAGAATCCTAGCCTCCCCTTGTCTCAAGCTGAGCCTACCAACAACCCCTGAGTCATGGCTTTCACAAAGAAACCCAAGCAGAGTCTATCCCCTGTGGAAAAAAACAGGCTGACCTCACATAAATCAAAACATTAAAGGGTTTATTGAGGGCGAGACTGTTCCAGAGCAGGGAGATCTCAAACTGAAAGTGGAGTGAGAGTCTCAAAATTCATATGGTCACAGCGGCTTATGAAGGCATTAGGGGATTTCCAAGTGGGAAGTTACAAGGATTGGTTGACACTAAAGTTCCTTATTACATAGGAGGGTCTTACAAAGTGGGGAACAAATATAAATTGGTTAGTATTGTATACTTGTCCATTTCTGAAAGGCTGTCTCTACTGGTCAGAAACTGGCTCATCACCAAGTGTTGCTTATCCGTTTCTCGGCAGGATACATTCCTTTTCTCAGCCGTCAGCTGTTTTTGTCTTCTGGAAAATCCCTGTCATATTTTGGAATGGGGATTGTTTCTGGCAACGCCCAAAGCAAGAGACTATTTTAACACTCACCCCATCCCACCCCCAACAAACCCTGGAGCTGTGGGGTGCCAAATTGCACTCACCTTCCCCAAATTTCAGGGATTTGCCCTCACCACCGGTGGACATTGTTCTAGGAGGAGTCCACTTCCACTTCTTGTCAGAAACCTCCCTCGAAATTTGGCCGTCGTCGTCACCCTGTCCCCTCCATCCGAGGAGAAGTCACCATCCCAACCCAGCCAGGTTCAGGGTATACGCAAAGCTCAATAAAATTCTGAGCCAAACCGCACAAACCAAACCGCACCATTCCAGGGGAATATAGATTGTGACATTCCCCTAACTGCGGATTCCGGTCAAGCCGCACTCCATTCCCCCTCCCCAAAGTGCATCTTGAGAATCTGTTCCCCTCCACAAAAAAAACACACGGAAATTCAGGGCCTGAACCTCGCAAGCATTTTCTTCCCCTCCCGCACCACGCCCCCATCCCAACTGCAGACCTAGCCTTTCCCAACTTTCATTCCCGCGCGGGGAAGAACACGCTGGGACAGCGATCCTCGGGGCCTTGCTCACCGGTGACGTTGACTGTGAATCGGGAAGGTGCAGTCACCCGGTAGTAAAGGATTCCAACATTGCCAAAGACTGGAATCTCCGCGTGACCATGGGACTACACTACCCAGAATCCTCGTGGTCAGAGCGCTCCACTCCCCAGAACCCTCGTGGACAGGGGCTTATTACTTGAGTTATCGGTGTGGTCAGGAAGTTATTATCCCAATCCTGCGGGTGTCCTTGTATTCTCTGCACCGCGGCGGCATGGCTCCAGAACTACACTACTAACAACCCCCCACACTCCTTGCGGTGCTCCGGCCGGAGACGCACTGGCTGCACAGAGATCGTTGCTGAAGCGCGGGGTTTGTCACCTGGATAAAGAAAACTGCGGTGCCACCCTTTATCCTCTTTCTTTTCTTCAACCAAGGTGCATAAAACGGGTAGGGGCTTCCCATGGAAGATCCAAAGCTCTCCTTACCTTCTGACGCTCCGTCTGCTCAGACTCCTTTTCCTTAGGCCGCCGCGTCCGCTACAGTGTCCAGCCGGGTCCCTGCCCCACGGCGCCCGAGCTGTCAGCAGTCGGGGCCGCCCTGCGGTGTCGCTATGTCTCCCACCTCTCCATCGCTCTCGGGCTTCAGCCTAAGGGTCAGTAACAAACCCTCGGATTCCGTGAGCACCATACTGGCGTGGCCTCCCCCACCTGTATCGCCCTGTTGCAGTCTCCACTTTATACACAGTGAAACGCAGGCTGAGAGAACAAAGCGGCTTCCCGGAGTACTCTCAAGACTGAGAATCTCGGAGTCAACGACCTTGACCTCAGCACGCTCGTGGAGTACACTGAAGCATTTCCCTCTCATTGAAACCCTCAATTTTTGTTACAAAATCACCCAGGTCCTGGGTGTTAGGGCCTCAATCCCAGGTAGCTTGTGCCTACCTGAAGAGGGCCTGCCTCCTAGGGCCTTTTGAACCTGTGTTGCTGCGAACTGGGCAGCGCGGGTGCCATCTGCGACTAGCTCTCCAATCTGGAGGCCTGAGATCAGATCCCATATCCGTATGTTGAGAAGGCATTACCACATGGGCAAACTCTGGGTTCTCCTGTCTGCCTTGTGAGACTGTGCTCTTCTCCAAGAAAAAGCAGGGAAATGGCCACATGGACCCTGCGAGCCTGTAAGAGAGGTGATCATTTCTTGAAATTCCTTTCTGGCTGATGCACCATGGACCAGTTTCTTGTATGTGTGGTTTTCCTCTTCCTGCCTAGACTTAGAGCTCCCCAACTTGAGGACTCTTGTTTGAGGACTCTGTAACTGCCTGCCTAAAGCCTGATTGGAATAGGCACCTGAGTGGTGCCTGCTGGATAGAGATAAGGAGTTCATGGACCTGCAACCCTTAACCCCATGGGTCACAGCCAAAAACAGGATTTTAAATGGTGGGGCCTTGTGGAGCAGTGTTTTGATTTTGTGATTTTCTTGTTTCTGTATAATTAATTTCCACAGTTTGCTTCCTTTTTTCTCTTTATCACCAAGCCAGGGCTCTAATACACTTGGCTTGAGATCTGTTGTCAGTAATGAAACTCAGTTTAGTGACACTGTTTAGGGTTTTTTCTGTGTCCCAGTACTTCTGTCTTTTTAGGAGTTTCCACTGAAGTCTGTGCACTGGTGTAGGCTCCAGGATTCAATATGCTGATTTAGGATGCTACTTGCTTCCTCCACACACAAACCAAAATAAAGTTTTTTGTGTTCTCTGATTCCTACTTATGCATTAGTCATGGGTTAAGGGTAGCTTTATTTTGCTCATCTTGAGGCTCTGCATGGATTTTATAGGATAGGTGGAGAGAGGTTAGGCAGCTGTCATCATCATATGGGAATAAAGTCTGATATTTCAATATTTTAATGCATCTGTTTATTACTTGATATAGTAAAATTTACAAGGTTGTATTGTAAAAATAAATTTCAGAATTGCTTGTTTTTTAAATGAAAATTGACACTCTGTGAATATCAGAAATATTCACAAGGAGTTAGTTTTGCCCCATTTGAAAAAATAGTGGTAAATTAATATTTAAAATTGTTACTTGATGTCATCTATGTTCAGTCTACATATAAAAATATTGAAAATAATTTGACTATCCATAAATAATGGACAATTAAAATATGAATCTTGCATGTTATTGGAAACTGTAGGTTTGCTGTGAAGAATGAAGTTGATCTGAGTGTCCTTAGATGTTTTTTTTGTGTGTGTGTGTGTGTATTTTAAGCCTCAAAGGAACATAGAATAATTTTAAATTCTGAATTACTATACTAAGATTGCTAAGTAAAATTAGCTAAATGAAAGGGAGTGATGGAAGGAAAACACCCTTATTTATGTAAAATGCTCAGAAGGTTATTGTATTAGTCAGCCAATGGGGTACTAATGCAGTATACTAGAAATGGGTTGGTTTTTATAAAGGGTATTTATTTGGGGTAGAAGTCCACAGTTACCAGGCCATAAAGCATAAGTTTCTTCCCTCACCAAAGTCCATTGGCCATGTGTTGGAGCAAGATAGCTGCCGACGTTTGCCAGGGTTCGGGCTTCTCGGGTTCCTCTCTTCCCAAGGCTGTGTTTCTCTCCGGGCTTAGCTCTTCTATTTTCTCCACAAGGTCAGCTGTAGACTATGAGGCTCTCTAGGCTTTGCTTCTCTCTACAAGGCCAGCTGTGAACTCTCAGGCCAATGGCTCCTCTCTATCCTGGAGCCTTTTCTCCAACATCAAAACTGCAGCAACTCTGTTCTTGCCATGCCTTTATTATTTGATTGCCCCACTCACCAAGGGGTGGGGCTCAATGCCCTACTGATGTGGCCCAGTTAACACCCTAATCATAACTTAATCATGTCCACATTAGCATACCAATTTACAAGCATAATCCAATATATATTTTTGGAATTCATAATTACATCAAACTGCCAAATGGCTACAGACCCTAAAAAGTCCAACTCAAGGTTGATTTCTCACCCAAAGTCTGTTGCCATGTGTTGAAGCAAGATGATGGGTGATGTCTGCCTGGTCTCTCCTTCCTTCTTCCTCTTAAGGCTCTGTGGGCTCAGCTTCTTCTGATCTCAGCTGTAGGCTGTCATAGGGCTCAGCTGCTCTGTTCTCTTCAGCTGCAACTATCAGGGGAATGGCTCATCTCTTCCAGGGCCCGCACGAGCCTCTTCCATGTCTATGCAGCTCCCTTACTCTGTGTATCTCCTGTCTTCTTGATTGAGTGTCCATTTATATAGCCCACCAAGGAGGCAGGGACTCAACCCTGCAGGCCCTAATGACTTGGCGGAATCAAAGCCCGTTTACTTGATTTAATCAAGTAAATGTAAAGCCTTTGATTGAATTTAAATCAATCAAAGGGTATCATGCCCAGAGGAACAGACAAGTTTACAAACATAATCTCTCTTTTTGGAATTCATAATCTCAAACTGCCACAGTTATTAAAAATATTTTTCAGTTGATGTGTATTAGCACCAGTGAGTTGGAATGGATTCTGAGCATAGTTTTAGAGCACCATCGTGGAGGCCCCTTGCTAGAAGGGATTAACCCTTTAGGGTCTGTATTAGTTCATATTGCTACTGGAACAAATTACCAAAAATTTAGTGGCTTAAAATAACACAACTTTATTATCTTACATTTCTGGATACCAGAAGTCCAGAATGGGCCTTACTGGGCTAAAATTAAGTGTCTGCAGGGCTGGTTCATTCTTGAGGACCTAGGGAAAATCTCTTTCCTTCCCTTTTCCAACTTTTAGAAGCCACCTACATTCCTTGGCTTGGGTCCTTAGTCAGCCAAAGGGGTGCTGATGCAAAATACCAGAAATCTGTTGGCTTTTATAAAGGGCATTTATTTGGGGTAGAAGCTTACAGTTACCAGGCCAAAAAGCATAAGTTACTTCCCTCACCAAAGTCTGTTGCCACGTGTTACAGCAAGATGGCTTCCGACGTTCAGCCTTCCTCTTCCTCTTAAGGATATATGGTCAGATTCTCTAGGCTTTGTCGCTTTCCTTGGGGCTTGATTCTCTCCAGGCTCAGCTGCTTGCTCTCTCCATAGGGCCAGCTGTAAGAGCCAGACAAAGAGCTCTTCTCTTTTCCCAGGGCCTTCTCTCCTTCCTCATGACCAAGCTCCTCTGTGTCCTTACTTCCTGGGGCTCCAACTCAGAACCTCCAGCATCAAAACTCCAACATCAAAACTCCAACTCACTCCTCTGCTCTGCCATGTAGTTTTATCTGTGGGTCCCCGCCCACCAAGGGGATAGGGACTCAATGTCCTACTGATGTGGCCCAATTAAAGCCCTAATCATAATTTAATCATGCCCAGGTACAAACCAGTTTAAAAACATAATCCAATATCTATTTTTGGAATTCGTAAACCATATCAAACTGCTACAGGTCCCCTTTCTCCATTTTCAAGTACAGCAGTGTAGCATTTTCAAATCTCTCTCTACCTCTCTCTCTCTCTGACTTCTGCTTCTGTAGTCTCATCTTTTTCTCTGCTTCTTACTCTCCTGCCTCCCTGTTTCACTTATAATGACATCTGTGATTATAGTGGGCCCAACTGGTTAATCCAGGAGACTCATCCCTTCTCACTTACATCTTCCTTGACTGACATCTGCAAAGTTCTTTTTACCATGAAAGATAACATTTTTCATAGATTATGGGGATTAGGGTGTGGGCATCTTTGGCCTACCACAAGGACTGCTACATGGGACATCTGAGGGGCCTGTCAGGGTTCTTAAGGAAGCAACTACTTAGCAATGAGTTTGAAAGTATTTCAATTTTTAAATAAGTAATTGAGCATTGCAAATGGACTGAATACCAGTAAGCCCTATGTTGCCTAGAAAACACTATTTTTCAGAGACAGCAGCTTTGCTGACCTAGTAATGTGGACAGAGCTGCAGGACTTACTAATAGTCCAACAGGTTTTGTTTGTTTGTTTGTTTGTTTTAATGGTTTAAGGGAGAAATTTCTTTATCTCCTTGGATCTGTGGCTTGACTGAGCACAGCTGAGTGGTTCTTGGTTCTTGTTTTCTGATTATTTGTAGTCAGCTAGTGGCTAGGACTTGACTCATATGAAGGCCTGACAGGGCTAGATATTCAATATGTCTTCTCATTTGTTACACTTTATCAGGGATGGGTGGGACAGCTGGGGACTGGCTGGGTGTTATGCTCTCCAAATAGCCAGCTTGGCCTACCTCACACATGGCTACCTCATTGTAGATGAACTTACCTGATGGCTGGACTCCCATTACATCCTGCTAGGTATTTTTATTCATGTTTTAGATCTAAAGAAACAGAGGCTCAGAGAGAATTCTGTTTTCCAAGGAAATGAGAAATTTAGTGAAAAAGTAGCAAGTCAATGATTTGAAAGATAATGATATTCTTATTTTTTGAGTCTCTTCAATACACCAGGCAGTGTGCTAGCATTTTCTTTACCATATCATTTAGTCAGCATTTGGGGGGGGGGGTTCTTCATCCTAAATTTTAGAGATGCACAGTGAAATTCAGAGAGATTAAGAAACTTTTTCCCAGTAGAGAATTGGAAATGTGTATTGAAGATTAAAACTTCGAGTTTCAGCAGGAAATGGCCTTTACAAGAGAGGTCTTGTCAGGTGGGAGGAGGCAATGTGAGTGGCCTGTACCTGGGCAGCCTATAGGAATTAAAGCTATGTGAGTTTTACCTATCACTCCTGCTTTATCCAGGTAAATGCAGACATTCTAGAAAATGGAAATATAGTTGCTCATGGATCTTCTTCTATGTTTCTCTTACATCCTGGAGGCTTTTGACCTATTTTGTGCAGCTCAGTGAATAAAAACAAGTTACTTCTCAGGTATCCTACCTGTCCCAGGTACAACCCTATAGCCTCCTCTTCCCACTGGGGGTATAATCCATGTACCTCACCTCACCCACACTAGCTTCATTTTGAGATCTTCTATCCCATGCCTGAGCTTTTCTACATCACCATCTGTTATGGGTTGAATTGTGTCATCCAGGAAGATGTATTCAAGTCCTAACAGCTGGTTCCTTGAATGTGACTGTAGTTGGAAGTAGAATTTTTGAAAATGCAATTAGTCAAGAAGAAATCAGACTGGATTAGGGTGGACTCTAATCCAGTAGGACTGATATCCTTATATGAAGAGAGAAATTTGGAAATAGAGACAGAAAGACACAGGGGAGAATGCTATTTGAAGATAGAGAGAGAAATTGGAGTGATGCATCTACAAACCAAGTAACGGCAAAAATTGCTAGCAAATACCAGAATATAAATGAAGTAAGGAAATATTTTTCCCTACAGGTTTCAGTGGGAGCATGGCCCTGCCAACACCTTGATTTTGGACTTCTAGTCTCCACAACTGGGAAACAATAAATTCTGTTGTTTTAAATTATCCAGTTTATGGTACTTTGTTATGGCAGCCCTAGGAAACCATTACCCCATCTTTATAATTTGGGACATTGTCCTCTTTCCCCTTACCTCATCACAATTCCTGTTGTATAACCCCATCCAACAAAGTTTATATGGGAGGAAGGGCAAAATGTTTTTGTGTGTGTATTTATAACAACTGTTTTTAATGTGTTTGTCTACTAATTCAACCATCTCTGTCATTTGTAAGTCTATTTATATTGAATGGTTTTACTTGTGGCCAAGGGACATATTTTCTTGTTACTTTTTATTTGTGGTAATAATAGATTGGACATTGTTAATGTTTCATTGTCTTGTTGAGTGTAGGGATTTTGTTGTCTTCCTTTAAAGAGGGTTAGAGGGAGTTCTTGGAAAATGGTGTTGATGTAGGTAGGCACTGCTCAACTCTTTCACAAAAAACAGCAGAGAAGGGGCAAAAACCTACCTGAGTGAGCTGTTTTGAGAATCCACAGAGCAGGAGGCTGCAGGGCATTGTTCAGGAGGGAGCAGGACAAAGAGACAAAGAGTTAAATGGAAATCCTTGAGTTGCTCACCCCTGTGGCTAGAAATGGCAGGCAGATAAGCCCTACCCTCAAGGTAAATAGCCTCTGTGGAACCCCTGGCTCTCACCAGCCAGCTGAGTGGGAGGGAGCATTCCCTGGAGGAAGAGTCTAGCAAAGGGTGGAGAGCAGTTTCATTTTCGTGGATTTGGCCACCTGAGTCCCCTTTGAATCTCGGAGAGGATACCAGCCAGCACTGAGGTGGCCCCGGGGAGAGGGGAGGGGGGATCTGCTTAGGCAGGCTGTCATACCTAGTCACCCTGGGAGAGAGGAACTTGATCAGGGTGGGGCAGAGACAGGCACCTAACTAGCCTGGCCCCTGAAAACTGTTAGAAGTCCAACTCGCCTAAGGGAAACAGGGGCAGGAAGAGCCCAAAAGCTTTCAAAAGCCTATTTAGCTTATAGAGCTGCTGTAGTGCACTGGAGGAATTCCTGCCTTGCATGTAGAAGGTCCCTGGTTTGAATCTGGGTACCTCCTAAGAGAATGGATCCAGGGAATGATAAGGCATATAGCTAGCACCTTGTGATAGAGAACTTATAGACTGAGTTTCTGTTGTTTTGTTTTACAGTTTTTGGATTTTTTTCTTTTTCCTTTATTTTATTTGCTAAAATTGGATTTGTCACCTGTGGAGGGCAGGCTGCAGGATGATTAATTGTTGAGCACCAGCAGTCTGAGAAGGTCCCTAGGGGCCTAAGAGGGAAGGCTGTTTTTTCTGGGTTGTTTCTTTGTTGTTGTTTTGTTTCTTGTTTGTTCTTTTCCCTTTCTTTGTTTCCTTTTACTTATTTTTTCAACCTACTTTATTTCTCTTCTTTCCTTCATTTTTCTGTCTCCTGACTTCTGTTGATTTTCTTTCATTCTACCACTTCTTGTTTGGTCTTGAATTTTTCTTTTTTCTTTCTCCTTATTTTTTCCCCTTCTATTCTCTTCTCATCTGTTCAGCCTTTTAATTTGTTCTATTTTTTTCTCTCTGTTTCTTGTTTGATTGTTTTTCCTACTCATCTGTCAAGACTTTTAATTCATTCTATTTTTTTTCTCAATTTTGTTTTATTTTTTTTTCTATTCCATCTCTTTTTATTCTTATTCTTTTGTATTTTTTTATGATATATTGCTCATATTACTTAGTTTCCAATCTCTTGTATAGTTCCTCTTCTATCTTTTTTGTATCATTATTACTATTATACTTTTTAAAAATATTTTAAAAAATTTTAAGGATATTTAGATTACATAAATGTTAAACAATATAGGGATTCCCATATGCCCCACTCCCCACACTTCCCACACCCTCCCACATAAACCACACCCTTCATTAGTGTGGCACATTCATTGCAATTGATAAATGCATCCTGGGGCATTGCCACTGAGCATTGACATAGTTCACATTGTAGTTTATACTCTATCCCACACAATTCTGCAGGTTATGTAAAGATATAAAATGGCCTATATCTGTCTTTGCAATGTCACTGTTACTTTCTTTCTCTTATCTCTTTCCTTTTCTCTTGTCCAAATATTTTTTTTTCAAGGGAATACAGACAACTGCAAGGATGTAGAATAAGAGGAACCAAGTATCAAAAAGTAACCTTACCACACACAAAGAAACAACAAAATAAAACCCTAGAGTAGAAAGAGAATCTAACCAACCAAACAGGCTCATCAAGATAAACAGATACCTAGACACCAAAAAACTTACAAGCCATACTAAGAAACAGGAAGACATGACCAAGTCTAATTAACAAACTGAAAAACAGGAGGAGATGCAGAATGTGGAACAACTAATCAAGGATGTCCAAACACATATCATGAATCAACTTAATGAAATAAAGGAAGAGATAAAGTATATTAAGAAGACACTGGGGGAACATACTGAAGAAATTGTAAACATACATAAAAAGATAACGGACCTGACAGTGATGTATGACAATGCAAGAAATAAAAAAGACTGTGGAAGCACATAACAGCAGATTTGAACAGGCAGAGGAAAGAATCAGTGATGTTGAAGGTAGTACAGCTGAAATCAGACAGATAGTAGAACAGATAGATAAAGAGATAGAAAAAATTCAACAAGGACTTAGGGAATTGAACTGAGAACACGAAATGCACAAACATATGCATTATAGGCATTCCAGAGGGAGAAGAGAAGGGAAAGGGGGCAGAAGGAGTGTTGGAGGAAATAATAGCTGAAAATTTCCCAACTCTGTTGAGGGACATGGACGTACATGTCCACAAAGTGCAATGCTCCCCAAACAGTATAAATCCTAACAGGCCTACCCCAGGACATATTCTTGTCAATTTGTCCATTGCTCAAGACAGAATACTGAAAGCAGCAAAAGAAAAGACATCCATCACATACAAGGGAAGCTTGATAAGATGAAGTACTGATCTCTCATCTGAAACATGGAGGCAACAAGGCAGTGGTATGGCATAGTTAAGGGGCTAAAAGAAAAAAACTTTCAGCCAAGAATTCTATATCCAGCCAAGCTGGCATTCAAAAATGAGGGAGAGTTCAAAATATTCACAGATAAACAGAAATTAAGAGAGTTTGTCAACAAGAAAACTGTCTTCAAGAAATACTAAAGGGAACTCTGCAGGTTGAAAGGAAAACACAGAAGAGAGAGAGTTGGAGGAGAGTGTAGGAAAGAAAATCACTGGTAAGAATAACTAAAAAGATAAAAAGAAATATAAAAACAACATATGGCATACATAAACCTAAATAAAATATGGCTATTGTAAGTAATTCCTTGACAGTAATAACGTTGTTAATGGATTCAACTGTCCAATCAAGAGACACAGATTGACAGAATGGATAAGGAAATATGATCCATCTTTATGCTGTCTACAAAAAACTCACCTTAGACCCAGGGATGCAAAGAGATTGAAAGTGAACGGTTTTAAAACAAATTTACATGCAAACAATAATCAGAAAAGGGCAGGAGTAGCTATACTCCTATATCAGACAAAATAAAATTTAAGTGCAAAATTATTGTAAGAGACCAAGAAGGACACTATATATTAATTAAGGGGGTAATCTATCAAGAAGAAAGAACAATCATAAGCATTTATGCACCTAACCAGGGCACCTCAAAATAAATGAGGCAAACATTGGAAAAAGTAACTGGAGAAATACATGCCTCTATAATTTTAGTGGGGGACTTTAAAACACTGTTATCACTATTAGACAGAACATCTCGACAGAGGATCAATAAAGAAACAAAGACCTTGAAAAATGCATTAGAGGATCTAGAACTAATAGACATATACAGAACATTACAACAAAATACAGCGGGATACACATTCTTCTAAAGCACACATGGATCATTCTCCAGGATAGACCACATGCTAGGCAACAGAACAACGTTCAATAAATTCATCAAGATTGAAATTATACAAAGCATTTCTCTGACCACAATGGAATGAAGCTAGAAATCAGTAAGGGGCAGAGAAGCAGATTAGGCACAAAGATTTGGAAGTTAAACACACTCATAGACAATCACTTGGTCAAGGAGGAAATGGCAAAAGAAATGAATGAAAATGACAACAAAACATATCAAAACCAATGGGATGGGAGGGAGAGAAAGAGGAGACAGACATGGAATTTAGGACACAAGAATTCCAGCATAGGAAAGAGGTAAAGGAAATATCCAGGCTGATAAGAAAGACCATCCCAGGACCACAGCTGGCCTGTGGTCCAAACTGGGACAGGAAAATGGAGGGCTACAGGATGGAGGCTGTATTGGTCAGGTTTCTTCAAGCAAACAGAACTGATAAGAGACATATCTACATAGATAATGCAAATATTATGAGATTTATTATAGAAATTGTCTCACATGACTATGATGATGGGCAAGTCTGAATTCTGTATGGCAGGTCATGAGCTGGGAACTCCAATGGTTTTCAATGAATTCTCCAGGAGAAGCTGGCTGACTGAAATAGAGATGGAAATTCTTCCTTCTGACTACAGAAATCATCAGTTCTCTTTCTAAGGCCTTCACTGATTGCCTGAGGCTTCTCTCATTGTTGAAACAATCTCCTCAGTTGATGGTATATATAATCAGCCATAGATGCAATCAACATACTGATGATTTAAATCCATGAACGATCTCAGTGTTTTTTTAAATCTACTTAATCTGTTCATTTTTGAAAGACTTTGTTAAAATATTCCAATATGAATCTTCTCATTTTTCTAAAGAGTTTTTGCAATATTGTCTTGAAATCATCTTTGGTTCTCTAATTTTGTTTGTGAAATATTTCACCCTACAAAATGTTTTAAATTATTCTCTAATGTTTCTTTTTTCCATCCACACTAAGAAGGGCCTTTCCACTCAATATAATAAAGTTATTTTCCTATACTTCCTTTTAGTATATATCTTTAACCCAGGCAAGTGGGATAAAGATTTGAATGGACACCAAAGATGATAAAGTGTGGCAATAGTAGAACTCACTTCATTAGTTTCCTGTCTCTCCAGGATCACTGACTTTTATTGCCTGATGCCCAGTCTTGAAAACTGTCCCAAATATGTTTTTAGCACATTTAATACTAAATGGAAACATTCTAAATATATTGCATATAATTTCATTTTATACAAATAAAAATTATGCATGTGCAAATGCATGCATACTAAAATATATGTTCATATATTTATAAATGTATATAAAATGAACTGGAATGATATCCACAAAATTATTAACGTTCATTACCCTCAAATGTGAAAGAATAAAGGTGAAACAGATTAAAAAAAACAAAAAACCCAAAACCTATGGGATGCAGCAAAAGCAGTGCTGATAGGGAAATTCATAGCTATAAATGATTACATTTAAAAAGAATAAAGAGCAAAAATCAAAGACCTAACTGCACACCTGGAGGAATTAGAAAAAGAACAATAAACTAACCCCAAAGCAAGTAGAAAGAAGATAGTAACAAAGATTAGAGCAGAGATAAGTAAAATTGAAATTAAGAAAGCACTAGATAAACAAACCAAAAGCTCATTCTCTGAGAACATTAATAAAATTGACAAACCCTTAGCTAGACTAAAAAAGAAAAAAAGAGAGAAGATGCAAATACATAAAATAAGAAATGAGGAAGGTGATATCACCATTGATCCCACAGAAATAAAGAGTCTCATAAGAGGATACTTTGAAAAATTGTATGACAACAGGATGGATTATTTAGAGGAAATGGGCAAATTCCTTGAAACACAAAAGCAGCCTATATTGACAAAAGAAGAAAGTGATGAACTCAACAGACCAATCACAAATAATGAGATTAAATTAGTTATCAAAAATCTCCCAACTTTATGGTTTACATTTTAGACCTTACACTTTCATAAATTTTTAAAATTTAACATGGCCTGTATCTAACATTGCAAGATCATGCAGAACACTTTCATTGCTCCCTAAATACCCTCTCTTCCATTTATTCTATTCCTCCCCTCCTCCCCTTAGGGCCCACAGTGACCACCAGTCTTCACTCCATGTAGGACAAGATTCATAGTTACTTGCAACAACACTGAGGGCTTCACACACTGGTCTGTCCTCCCCTATTAGAAACTGCCCATGCTCTCAAGAGACACCCACTCTTCTGTTTGAGAACATATCGGTCCTCCCAGGATGGGACTCCAACTCCTTCCCACTCATTGTGTGGGTCTCCACCCACTGATACAACATACCATGGCAAAATGATTTCTCACACATTCTCTAGTAGACTGCCCCAGGTGATCCCTGTCCCAAATGCCCCACGAATGCCCCCCATCCAACACCCTAAACCAGTAACTGTTTCTTGCCATATTGCCAGAAGAGCTTTCCCAACATTGTAGTTTCAACCACATACCTAGCAATTCTCAGTGTTTACCTGCTCCCTCCCCCAACCCTGTCCCCAGTTCCAAGGACCATCCAACCCACCCTCCTCACCCTACCCCCTGTCAAACTTGCACTGCCCAACCCAATAATATCACTACAGCCATAATGTAAACCATGGACCATGGTTAGTAGCTATGTTTCAATTTTTGTACATCCGTTGTAACAAATGTACCATCCACACATAAAAAGGTTATTAATGTGGGAATGGGGGAAAAGGGAAAGGTGTTGGTATATGGGAGTCCCCTATAGTCTGTATGTGACTTTACTGTAACCTAAAATTTCTTTGAAGACATAACAAAAAAAAAAGTAAGACACTGGGGAAGAAGTGGAAGAAAATGTTACTATACATATAGGATAACAGATATTACAGTGATGAAAAACAAAACATCAAAAATTAAAAAAAATATTTTTCATTATTTTTTAATATCCCAATTTTTAAATTTTAATTTAGTTTTAGTTTTTCTAAATTATTATGTCTTTTATTATTTAGGTTTAAACCTATCATTATTTCATTTTCTTATTAATTGTATTTGGTGATATTCTTGGCTTCATTTTTTTAAACTTTATTTTGTACAAAATTAGTAATTGAATATATAAATAATTAAAAACTAAAAAGTAAACACAGAAGAATAAATACCTACATTTCTCAATTAAATTTACTGGGTACATATAAATTTTTTTTTTAATCAAACAATATGTTACACAATATATTTGGTTCAAAATAATGCAATCATACAGTATTTGTCCTTTTGTTTCTGGTTTACTTCGCTGAACATAGTGTTCTCCAGGTTCATCTATGTTGTCATATGCTTTATGCCTTCATTTCTTATGCCTACATAATATTCCATTGTGTGAATAGGCCACAGTTTGTTTATCTATTCTTCTGTTGCTGGACACCTGGGTTGTTTCCAACTTTTGGCAATCATGAATAATGTTGCTATGAACATCGGTGTGCAGATGTCTGTTCATGTCACTGCCCTCAGTTCTAGGTATATACCCAGCAGTGGTATTGCTGGGTCACGTGGCAAGTCTATATTCAACTTCTTTAGGAACTGCCAGACAGTCCTCCACAGTGGCTGTACCATTCTGCATTCCCCCAACAGTTAAGAAGTGTTCTGATCTCTCCATATTCTCTCCAACACTTGTAGTTCTATGTCTTTTTAATACTGGCCATTCTGATAGGTGTGAAATGATATCTCATTGTAGTTTTGATTTGTATTTCCCTAATCATTAGTGATGTTGAGCATTTCTTCATGTGTTTTTGCCATTTGTATTTCTTCTTTGGACAAATGTCTATTCAAGTCTTTTGCCCATTTTTTAATTGGGTCATTTGTCTTTTTACTCTTGAGTTGTAACATCTCTTTATATATCCTGGATATTAAATCCTTATTGGATATTTGATTTCCACATATTTTTTCCCATTGACTTGGCTGCCTTTTCACCCTTTTGACAAAGTCCTGTGAGGTGCAAAAGTGTTTAATTTTGAGGAGGTCCCATTTCTCTATTTTTTCTTGTGTTACATGTGCTTTGTGTGTAAAGTCCAAGAAACAACCATCTACGTCTTGAAGATGTTTCCCTATGTTTTCTTCTAGTAGTTTTATGGTCCTGGCTTTTATATTTAGATCTTTGTTCCATTTTGAGTACATTCTTGTATAGGGGATGAAATAGGGGTCCTCTTTCATTCTTTTGTTTATACATATCCAGTTCTCTCAACACCATTTGTTGAAGAGACTGTTTTGTCCCATTAACATGGACTTGGTAGGTTTGTCAAAAACCAGTTGACTGTATAGGTGAGGGTTTATTTCTGGGTTCTCAATTCTATTCCACTGATCGATGTATCTATCTTTATGCCTGTACCACGCAGTTTTGACCACTGTAGCTTTTTAATGTGTTTGAAGATCAGGCAGTGAAATTCCTCCCATGTCACTCTTCTTTTTTAGAAAGCTTTTGGCTATTCGGGTGCA